>JANSVA010000002.1:36452147-36495661 GCA_025504915.1 Erythroxylum reticulatum | reverse complement strand
TAAACCATCTCTAATGAAAGTCCACATGAAGATAGAAGGATGAAACCTCACTACGAGATGGTTAGAATTCTTTCTTTGTGCTAGCAAAGACAAGAACTCTTGAGAGAGTTAGAGAGAAAAAGTGTGTGTGTAAGAAAAGAACCTTTATTTTTCTTTTCATATTTCTTACACAAGATGCACGAAAATCATCTCAATTTTTTGCACCATTTTGCCTTCCATAACCCCCATCACTAATGGAAAGTTATGAGAAGTTAATTGTTATGAATAGCATGCATTAATGGAGGTTATGGGAAGTTAATGTCCATGAATAACATACATTGATGGAAGTTATGGGAACTTAATGACCATGAATAGCATGCATTAATGGAAGCCAACAACACTTGGTTCTAATCCATTTAATGCAATGTTTTCTACCTTGATCACATCGCGATACAATCCTGAAACACTCTCTCATATCTTGAATCACCATTCAAGACCATTTTGCTCATCCTTTAGATCTCCTATATGTGTGACCTATTATGTTCCCAGTTATGTTGGTCACTTAAATTAACATTTAATTTAAGTAAGTCAAGAATGATATCTAGCAACATGTCATAAGTCCTAATTGACCAAAAATTCAGTGGTTTGACTAAAGACCCTTCCATACATAATGTTGCCATGCAATTCGTCCTTTCACCATCTATACCCAACTTGGTTTAATGTATGGTCAAAGTTTCAACTCCCACTAAACTGACTACGTCATATCTAGTCCATATGTTATTATATCATATTCTGAGGATCTCATTAATCTATGTATCATTGAAGACTCTTTTCATGACACATATCTACTCTGGCTAGAAACTCATGAGTAATGACCCCAACAAGAGGCCATGGGTATCATCTCCTTTTATTAGGAGTGATGAATCCTTTATTGGATACTTAATTACCTCCGAATACCTCAAGTTGTACCCAATCATCACCCTATGAGTAACCCCTGAAAGGCACCAATGAATGGAGTCAAAGCTCAGGATCAATATTTGAGATATCCTTGGGCACCTGAAGTTAAAGGATATTTGCACCATTGCTATGATGAGAACATCATTGATATTGGAATAGAATATCCATATGATTGTCTTATAGTAGGTCAATCTAATGTACTTACTACCCTTAATAAGCATCCATATGTTAACTTTAACTAACTCATGTTTACAACTTATAAGATCTATTACTTGATCTAATCAAGGAGTTTAACATGTGATAGTCTATCCGGATTAATGATATCCCATCTCATTAATCCTGTGACTAGGGAAAGTTTAGATACTAACATAATTACACATGATAGGAGTCTTAATATGATGTCCTCATTATGATTTCCTCCATGCTATGTTTTTTATTAAGGACTTCATTATATCAATTTAAAAACATCATTAAAGCCATAAATATATGAACATCAAAATAATGAGAAATTCCTTTATTAATAATAAAATGATTTCTACAGTAAGTGCTAAAGGTGATTGCTTTTAGAGCACTTCTCTAACATTTATAGCATATAGGCTATGGAACATTAGCGGTTAACTAATGTTTATGGAAAAGTGGAGTCTTGGGATTGAGCTTGATAGAACCAGAATCCAAACCATCCTATTGTGGATAAAATTTCACAATATCCCCTTAGAGTGTTAGACCTTGGAAGGTTTAAGTTTCCTAGCTAGCTCAGATGACAAATCATTATGCTTTGGCACACCTACAATTAAATTGGAAAAAGTTCTATATAAGAGTATGTGCTGAAATTAAAGTCAGGGAGGAGTTACCTAAGTGTCTACTAGTTAGGAAGCTAAATGAATTTAGGGAGCCTTGTAAATTTGAGGTTCAATAAACTTATTCCTAAAAATACTAACTTATTCCTATAATCCTAAACAAAGCAACGAGGCGTCAAGACCTACTGGGAAATTTTCTTAATAGGAAACTACTATGAAGTAATAGGCATGGAGGAACTTATGTCCTTTGATTCCAAAAGTCATAATCCGGATTTGTCTAACGAAGAGGTCCAACAAGAAATCAATATCAAAGATGTGAGGAATTTGGAGAGTGATAAGGATGGAATTGACCCACACAACAACACTTAACCAACACCTAAAGAGGAAATTGTGGAACTTAGTTATGGGGATAGGGAGGAGAAATACTAGCATGATCAGAGCCAAATTATCAAAATAATGGAGAATTTACCTAAATCACCATCCTCCTCTAGATAGAAATCTGGTAAGAAGATAAGGAAACAAAAAAAGGAGGATGGTAACCTCCCTCTAAGATTTGATATTTATTTTTATGTTTTTTTGGAAAAATAAAGATTTGAATGAGCCTCTTAAAAATTAGGTTGTGAAAGATCTTACTTTGGAGAGAAAACTATTCTTTCAGGACTATAGGAAACTAAAATAAAAGCCCTAAACTTTAGAATGGTATGAAGTTCTTATGGGGAAAATTGGTTGTATGGATCCAACTATGTGCATCATTATAATGGAAGGTTAGTGTATGCATTAAACTCTAATTTAGTACATATTTTTAATATTATCTACTTAAATTAATTTGTGCACTTGATATGTAATTTGGGGGAGCAACAGGAGGGGGGCATTGTGGGGCCTTTTAATATCACTATCATCTATGCCTCCAATTTTTAATTACAAAGACCTAAATTTTAGGAAGACTTGGGGAGAATATAGATAGACCATAGTTATTTGCTGGGGTTTTAATTGTATCCTTCAGTCAAATGAAGCAGGATAAAATTAAGTAGAAAGGCTTAGGAAAGCATTTAAAAGGGGGAATGAAAAATTTAGGAATCTTAGACCTAAAAGGGGGCCATTATAGGGCCTTTTAATATCATCATCATCTATGCATCCAATTTTGAATTACAAAGAAGGAAGACTTAGGGAGAATACAGATAGACCATAGTTATTTGTTAGGGTTTTAACTGTATCTTTCAGTCAAATGAAGTGCAAAGGGAAAGAATTAAATTGAAAGGCTTGGGAAAGCATTTACAAGGGATAATGAAAAAGTTGGGGATCTTAAACCTAAAATATGTATGGAATCACTTTACCTAGAGCAATAAACATTAAGGAGACTTCTTCATCAAAAGGATGATAAGGTGCTAATAAACCACCTTTGGATGAAGTAGTTTCAAGGTTTCTTTGCTATTTTTAGATCTTTTTATGTTATGATCATTCTCTGATTGATTTGTAGGTGTCAAATGCTTGTCCATTCTCCAAATTTTATGTTAGATTCAATTTCCTGAATGCAAGGCTTTTTAACATGTGAGGAAACTCAAAATGGTTTAAAAGAAAAAGAATCTATTCCATAAATTGGGTGGTCCACTACAGGTTGTAAACTACAAAATGCGAAGGATAATTTTGAGGAAAAATATAGGAATAATGTTATCTAGACCCTAATAATAAGGAGCTTAAAATATTAGATACCAAGAAGTTGGAGGAATACAACACTGCTCTATAGGACTATAACTCCCAACTAATATAGAATGCAAGAACCAACTTGGCAAAAGAAAGATGGCTCTAAAACCAAATAATTCTATAACTCTATTCTGGATTGAAGGAACATAAATAAAATTAAATATCTAGATGATGATGAAGTCAATATCTATACAGACCAAAGGAGAATAGAAGAAATGGTTGTGAATTATTACATAGATCATCTAGGATTGGCTCCTTCCACTGTAATTAAGGAGGACACATAGAAGCTTATGAGCAAATTAAATATCAAAATGCTAGGGTGGAATTAATGAAACTAGTATCCACTCAAGAAATTAAACACGTGTTATTCAGTATTTAATCCTAAGAATTCACCAGCCCTGATGGATTTAGTGCATACTATTCAAGTTACAATGGATATCAGAGGAACATTACTAGTGGAGGTACCTAGTAATTTCTAACTAGCTGCAAAATGCTAAAAGAATTGAATTCTACTCACATCTGTTTAATTCCAAAGACTTCCAATGCTATCAGGCTGAAGAATTTTTGCCCCATATCATGCTACAACACTGTGTATAAAATGATCTTTAAGCATATCATCCATTTTACTTAAAGGACATTTACACTTGGAAGATCCATTTTTAACAATATTTTAATAGTACACAAGCTAATAAAAGGTTATTAGATAAGAATATGTATCAAAAGTTGTGCAATTAAAGTAGATTTATCAAAGGTATTTGATACTTTGCAATGGAACTTTATTCTCTCTAGCCTTGAATGGCTTAGTTCCCTTAGTTAAATTCGTCAACTATATTAAGCCATATATCGCTTCCACTTCCTATAGTAGTTTGATCAATAGCATTCCAAGCAAGATCTTTAGGGGGTCAAATGGCATCAGGTAGGGGGATCTTTTGTCCCCCTTCTTATTCATCCTCTCTATAGAGGTGGTCTCTATGTTGATTCAGAGGAAAATCCATCTTTGCCCTAACTTCACTAATCATCATAAATGTAACGGATTAGAAATTATAAATCAAGCATTAGTGGATGATTTCATTATATTTTGTGAAGCTAACTAGAATATATTAGCATTGATCATTAACTCCTTTAAAGCTTTTTGTAGGACCATAAGCTTGACAATTAATCATTAGAAAAGTAAAATATACTTCTCCGTTTATATGGATGATCTAGGCACTTTGAGAGACATCTCTAGAATAAATTCCTATAAACTTCCTTTTAAATATCTTAGAGGTCCAATTACATCCAAGAAGCCTAAATATAAGACTACTTACCTTTTACAGAAATGTCCATAAGAAGAATATGTGCCTAGAAGAATAATTTTTGTCTTATAATGGCAAACTATAACTTATATCCTTAATTATGATAAATTTAAATATTCACTAGAGTAACCACCTTTTCATGCCTAAAAAGCTTAATAATAAGCTAGAAAAATGCATTAAGAATTTCTTATGGACATGTAAAGCTAAAAATTCTAAAACAGCTAAGATAAAATGGAAGCAATTATGGTGGGAGAAGTAAGAGGAAGGACTAAGGCTAATATCCTTATAGCTGATACAAATAGTTCTTGTAGCTACAAAGATCTGGAGATATAATGAAAAAGAAGCATTATAGTCTAAGTGGGTTAGTGAGTATTACCTTGAAGATCAAAGCATGTAGCAAACTACGAAAAAGAAAGAAATCTTAGACTTTTATACATATGTTGGGAGGTATGGATACTTAGCTTTGGTTTGACAATTTGGCAAACTAAAGTCCATTAATTCTTATAGATGATTTTTCATTTTGTAATAACTATACTCCCTTTAAATGCATGCGTTAACCGGATAATCAATGAGTAAAGATAGTTGAGAAACATCAAAGGATCTAAGAGGTTAGAGAGCTTTCTTTCTAATTACAATCTAGGCCTAATGTAAAGGATAATGCTATTTGTTTACCTGGAATAAGCAAAAGATTTAGTAAATCCTTTGTCTCATCGCTTTCAAAGCTTATGGCTTAAAAGTTGAATGGTACAATATAGTTTGGAGGAATACTCTAGTTCTTATAGCCTTCTTTATTACATGGCTTGCAGTCAGGGATAGGATAAAAACTAAGGACAAGACCTATAGAGCACCAGATCTTTTGTATTCACATTGTAAACAGGCTCCTAAAACTATCTCCTACCTATTTTTCCATTACTAATATTCTAATTCAGTTTGGTCGAGGCTTCAACACATCTTAAGCTGATTTGTACTATATTACACTAAAAAATAGATTAAGTTGGGCTGATAAACATCTTATGAAATTAAGAAGTGATAAACGTGCTTCAGTCTATCATTTATCTACATGGCCTACTCTATATGACAGGAGAGGAACTACAAATTATTTAAGGGCATTTCTAAAGATATTTATACCTTGGCTCATAAATTATGCTATTGGATTAGAGATGTAATATAAGCTCACAATGCTAAATTGAAAATGAGTCCTCAAATGAAGCAAAGATGAAGCATTACTATAATATGCAAAATGTCTTGGATCAAGATTTTGTAACCTATTTACTTATTGTTCTAATTTGTTTGATGATGTAATCACCTGATAACATAATACCACATTGTATTGGTGCCCCTAATGAAATTTATTATTTTAAAAAATCTAATAAGTGGAGAGAATAAAATTTGAACTATAGTTGTTGGTAGAAATTCCTTTCTTTGCTAAGCAAAATCTTATACGCAACAAGAAATAGTTGTTAGATCATTAATGTCTCATGTAATAAATGTTTATAAGGCTTAATATCGACATGATGGGTGTGGTAGTTAAGAGGTGGTTTTCTCAAAAGCCACTTATAAATATCACCTCTTTTGGTCCTATTCTTGGCTATTAAGTTGCTTCTACCGATAACTATCAAACAAGGAGAAAAGACAAAAGTGATAAAGAGAGGAGCAAGAATAGAAACATGGAAAAGAATCAACTTCACTTGATTTTATGGATCAAGTTATGACTACTTTATAATTATATATGTTTAAGATCCTACATAATCGTATAATAAAGTGAAAGATTACATGTGGTATCAGAGCATCTGGTTGTGAAATGTATAATTCTCCATTACATTTTCGAGTTATGAAAATCTTGATGCTTTTTTGTTTGGACAACACCGATGATTATATATATAAATACTGGACAATTTTATTTTTACAATGAAATTTTCAAGTATGTAAGAAATGTTTCCATTTTCTCGTTGGTGTCACACCGTCGAGGATGATGCGTAACCAATTTCACTAACGATAAATGTGTGTTCATTGTCTATGCTTGTTATTGGAATGTTGCAGCATCGAGGATGACGGTGAATTCACCGAGTCTATCACATGTTGTATGTTTACTGTCTATTTCTTTCCTCGCTGTGGATGGTCATGATGTTTCCCTCAGCGGCATAAGCCAACATCGATGATTATAGCTGTTATGTCGCTGGTTGTTTTTGATAATGATGAACAGTTTGTGAACAATGTTAAGAGTAGTAAACAATAAAAGATGAATGAATGTGAACAGTAATAATAATAAATTATGCATGCATGAATGAATGTGAACAGTAATAATAATAAATTATACATGCATGAATGAATGTGAACAGTAATAATATTAATAAATTATGCATGTATGAACAATTATGTTAGTGTACGTGAATTAAAGAATTAATTATAATTATTAACATTACAATAAATGCATGTTAATGTGAATAGTAAAAAATTGACGGTTATGCATGTTAACTTGTTTATGGATTTTGAAAGCATCATTGTTATCAAGATTAATAATAATTATGTACAGTGTTTTGTATACATGTACGTTAATAATAATGATTGGCAATATGCTTATGATGTGATAATTGAATATTTAATATTTTATGCATTTATCAAATTTGGTTATTTTAGATTTGTGAATCACTAAAGTGATCAAATCTATAGGATAATTAGTCCTAAATTAACTAGAAGTTTTCAATCACTCACTCATAAAATTGATGCTATAAATGATGTTTATCTATGAGTGGATTGAAATTCATTATTATAAGAAATTTATGAATTACCCAAAGGTTGGTTGTTCTTATAATTAATGAATATGTTTGTTTGGTAATGTAAATGAACTATTAGTTTTACTTATTTATCCAAAGATAATAAATATTTCTAATTAGTGTATGCATCATTACCTAATAATGTTAAAAATTATTTACATCATTATGATTATTTTGTGCATTGATGTATCACCCAAAGGAGAACATTGATGTACATTAATTATTAACATAATCTTTCATCAGAATCTTTATAATATGTTAGTTTATGACTCAAAGCATTATTGTTAGGCATGTATTTATTGCAGTTTCTATCCCTATGTCTTTACATTCATAAGCTTCGTCTGTACCAATATTTAATGGGCTAAATTTTTTTGACTTGAGTGAACAAGTCCAATTTCACCTTAGTGTATTAGATCTTGATTTGGCAATTCAAGTTGAGAAGCCTACTGCTATTACTAATACTGGCAGTAATGAAGGAAAGGTTCGTTATAAAGCTTGGAAAAAATCAAATAGATTTAGCTTGATGTTTATTCGAATGAGCATTGTAAACATCATCAAGTTAGCTTTTCCCAAAACTGAAAGTGCTAAAGAATTTATGAGTTTTGTGGAAGAGCACTCCCTAACAGTTGATAAGTCTCTGCTTGGACATTAATGGGTACTTTGAACAACATGAAATCTGATGCTTCTCATACTATGCGTGAACACATCATTGAAATGACAAATATTGTAGCAAGACTTAAGTCTCTGGGAATGAAAGTGGATGAAAATTTCTTTATGTGGTTCATTTTGAACTTTTTATCATCTGAGCATGGTTCGTTCCAAATGAGCTATAATACCATGAAAGACAAATGGAATGTGCATGAATTTCACGATATGTTGGCTCAAGAGGAAACAATACTTAATAATCAAGAAAATCATTCCTTTAATTTTGTGAAATCTCAAGGAGCTAGTAAGAAAGTAAATAAGAAACATGGAAAGGGGAAAGGACCACTAAAGACCAATGAGTCCTCCGTTAAGATCCATAAGAATTCAAACAATAACAAATGTCATTTTTATGGAAAATCTAGACACTTCTAGAAGGACTGTCCACAACATAAGGCTTAGTTCAAAAACAAAGGTAAGCTTAGGGCTTATGTATGTTTTGAGTCAAATTTAACTGAAGTTTTGCGTAATAATTGGTAGATTGATTCTAGATGTACAACTCATGTTTATAATACTATGCAGGGATTCCTTACGATCCAATCCTCAAACCAAAAATGAGATGTTTTTTTTTCATGGGGAATACAGTAAAGGTTCTAGTGGAAGTGGTCGGGACTTACAGTTTAATCCTAAATACTGGATATCATTTAGATTTATTTGAAACTCTTTATGTATCTAGTATTTCTAGGTGTTTGATTTCTTTATCTAAACTTGATGTTACTTTATACTCTTTTATGTTTAGTAATGGATGTTTCAGTTTGTTTAAGCATACTGGTATGATTGGATCTAGTATACTTTGTGATGGTTTATATAAATTGAATCTTGATAATTTATATGCTGAAACTCTTATGACACTGTATCATAAAGTTAGTATTAAACGTAGTTTAGTGAATGAATGTTCTGCTTACTTGTGGCATAAGCGTTTGGGTCATAATTCTAAGGAAAGAATGGAAAGATTGGTAAAGAATGGAATTCTTCCATATTTGGATTTTACTTATCTTAATATTTTTGTGGATTGTATTGAGGGAAAGCAAACAAAACACACAAAGAAAGGTGTCATAAGGAGCACTCAACTTCTTGAAATTGTATACACCAATATATGTGGACCTTTTGATGTTAATTCTTTTAATAAAGAAAAATACTTTATCACCTTTATTGAAAATTATTCATGTTACAAATATTGTTAATTACCGCATGAGAAATCTTGAGTAGTGAATGCCTTAGAAATTTATATAATTGAAGTTGAAAGGAAGTTAGACAAAAAAGTGACAATCGTTATGTTTGATAGAGGTGGTGAGTATTACGGTAGATATGATGAAACTGGATAATACCCTGGTCCATTTACTAAAATCCTAGAAAAGCATGGTATATATGCTCAATACATAATACCGGGTACACCACAACAAAATGGTGTATCAAAAAGGCGTAATCAAACCTTAATGAACATGGTTAGAAGTATATTAAGCAATGCATATTTAACTTTATCATTATGGATGTCTACCTTAAAAACTACCATATATTTGTTAAATAGGGTTCCTAATAAAGTAGGTTTAAAGATACCTTTTGAATTGTACACTGGTAGGAAACCTAGTTTAAGGCACGTCCATGTTTAGGGCTGTTGGACCCCGCTTTCAGAGCCCAACATTCGAGGTCATAAAACATGAGCATATTATCTTTTAGGGTTATTTTTAGGAACCCTCATTAACCATCATCCCATAAGGGTGGTGTGCCCACATCAGTCAAATATCAAAACAAACTCATTTCTTCTACTTCAAAACAGATTTTGGGAAACATCAAACTGAAATTACAATTTGATTTCTTCAAAAAATTTGTTTCCCATTGTCTTAAGTTTCTAAAGACACTAAAATCATTTAATTTGGTTCAGAAATCTTAAAATTAGGACCCAAGCATTTTCGGATGGTCATTAATCTGAAATAGTACACTATACTCAACTTCCCTCTAGAAACTGAAAGTCTTAGGGATTGAATTGATATTTTATTCCTTCAAATAACTTGTATCTTATGTCTCTTGTTTATTCACTAATAAGAATCATCTCATTTTGAGGTCAGATGATGTAGTTATGGCTAAAAGAATCAAACATGATTTTGTCCTCAATCATATTGAACCTATTTTTGGAAGATTAGAATAACTTTCACTAGAGATATCGGATTAAGGTCATACTTAAATAGTTTGAAAGAGGACTTCTAGATCTACAATGTTTATGAAATCCTTGAAGCTAGATTCTGTAATCTAAAGGGTCAAAATTGAACCAGAGAATAAGGTAAGATGATCCCAAACGAAAGGTCGGACGATAGGCTTCAACATAAGACCTACTTTGGGACAAATGGCATAACTTTTTGTAGAGATATTGGATCAATGTAATTATTAGACAGTTTAAAAGAGGACTTATAGATCTACAACTTTTATGCAGACATCAAAGTGAGATTTTGTCATCTAAAGGGTCAAAAATGGACCAAACAGTAGGCTAGACAATTTAGTCTATAGTGGATTAGAAGGAAGGTTTAAGTCTACAGTGGATAAGAAGGAAGGTTTCAATCTACTGTGGATAATAAGGAAGGTTTCAGTCTACAGTGGATATGAACAAAGGTTTCTAACTACAGTGGATAAGAAGGAAGGTTTCAGTCTACAGTGGATAAGAAGGAAGGTTTTAGTCTATAGCGCACCAAACGATAGGGTTTCTACAGGGTCTTCCTCACATCAACAAAAGTTCTGAATCACTAACTACACTCTCCAGAGCATCTCCACTTACAAACATCATAACTTTCGACTCAAATGTCCAAAATTTTTGTACTATATATCGTTGGAAACCTAGAAGGATAAACTATAACTCTTTAGAAGATAACTTTGTCTAATTCAATCTATATTGATCCAGTTTTTCCCATAAAGCCAGAACACAAATTTTACTCCTATGGAAGACTTAAGATTTGCACTGAACAAACTTGGAATGTCCTGAACATAACCATTAAAGTACCAAATTGACTTCATTAAACTCTCAAATCTCAAATCATTTGACTTATCACATTCAACTACATCTCATCGTTCATAATTCACATTTTTCTTTTTCCATAACACCTCCCTTATATATATATATATATATCAACAATTTATGTTCAAAATCATCAACTTAAGTTGATGACCTCTTCACTTATATCTAATTTTAACTCACATCATCCATACATAATTCATATTTCATTAATAACAATAGTAAGAATTTACAAAGTTTTAATGGAATTCCAAGCGACACTATATCATTGGTATCAAAATCTAAAATCCAAAAGATACAAAACCCCAATAATTCTCGAAATGCATATAAAGTCTTAGTTTTACAAAATCTAACTAAATTTACAAAATCATTGTAAAAGTAGAATGATTCCTCGGCTCTTGGTTACTCGGTCTTATTTTCTTCACTTGAAGATGGGATAAAATAGGGGTGAGCTTGAAAGCTCATGGGTAACAAGTTTATAACGGAGAATATAAAAAATCGTTGAAGTGTTCATTTATCATATAAGAGTTGTAATGAATTCATAAAATGCTTCGTTCTCAAATTCTCAACCAAATTCACAATTTTAACTCAAAACTCATAGTTAAATTATCATCACATCAATATACAATATACATTTAACCATCAAAGTAGAACACTCAAATTATGCAACATACTTGACAATTCAAAGATGCAATGCGCAATCAAATGGCTCGAGAGTTCCGTGGAACAAAACGGAGCAACCTAAGTTTACATCGTGAATAAAACGAGTCTAATTTCTTAGGATCTCGTGGCATCAAGCAAGTAGTTAGGAGAAGGCTATAGGTCAAGGTGCACGTGACTATCGAAACGAGTTCCTCTCTTGCCCAAACAAAAGCACATATTCATGCTTAAATCATTTCATCATATTCTCATACTTTCATATTCTTTTCATTTATACAAAATGCCATGACATTTTGCAAGGCATAATATAAATGTTTCAAAGAATTTCCTTTTTCATTTCAAAATTCCTCAACAAAATTCATATACCAAACATATGATGATTTCTCAAGACATTCAAATAGTAATCATGCATCATTTTTAAAATAATTGAAATCATTAAACTTCTATGATTCAAAGAAAACATTAGCGGCTTATTTACTCTATTATAAAAATGTGTTTACTCTATTATAAGCATGTACTCACCTTGATTTCCTTACTTATAAACTTGCTCAAAATGCTTCTTTTCTTGCTCCTCTTACTTTATTGATTTCCTTCATCAATGGAAAAACTCCATTCAATAAGAATCCAATTGAAAATCCCACAATGCAAAATCACTAAAATTGATTATAGAATACTTAATCTCATGTATTTTCTAAACTCCACGAACTAAAATCCTTTAAAACAATCCAAAAGATTCAAAATGATCTTACCGTGATTCTTCACCAAATGAAGAGATCTTAGGCTCAAATGGAAGCTCTTCTCTTCCTCTACATTTTTCTCTTCTTGAACCACTTCAAAATCTCTCTCAAAAGCTAAAGAATGATGAAACCTTGGCTCAACTCTCTTGCTTCCTCCCAAATCACCAAAACTCTCTTATCCTCTTTTCTATTTTCGTTTTTTCTTTCTACTCTCCCTCAATTCATGTTTTTACCTTCATTTAAATGCAAGGCAACATTTTCATCTTCCAATCCTACCCTTAATGAATGTAAAATGACCATTTTGCCGTTCCTTATATGCCTTGTATCTTTTATCCTTAAGTGTCTTGCCAAAAATACTCTTGAACATTCTTATAACCTTAACACCTTAATTCCACTTACCCATTCAATAAATCCTACTATCTTTGACATAATAATTAACTCCAAAAACAATTAATCTAATAAACCTTATAATTTATTTAATAATGCTTAGCTTTAATGAAAAAAATTTCTGGGGCCAACACTTCTCCCACTCTTACAGAAATTTCATCCTTGAAATTCTTATTTGACTGATCAAGAGGCAGGGGTATGCTTCCTCTTATGGTCCTCCGTTTTCCATTTAATTTCATCACTCAAATAATTTCTTCCAAATGACCCTAGTTAACGAATTCAATCAATCCTTCAATGACTTATTCAGATATCACACTATCTTAACTATTCCTTCAATATATTTCAGATTACTCACAATTTTCCACTTCCTGTGTCGATAACACCAATATCATATCATATCAATATTTCTTAACAAACTCATATATATCACATTATGAATCTAAGACATCTTTCATCAGTAGCACTTCTCATAATTATCTCGTACGGACCAATTCATGTCGGGCTTAGCTAATCCTTTTTCCTAACCTGAGCACACCTTGGCACGATGATACTCTTAGAAACATTTCATCCTTCGCTTCATAGTTCACATCTCTATAGTGTCAGTACACTTAACTCTTATGTCTATATTATTATATTCCATGCCTTTGGTGTTGATCCACCTAATTCTCTCATCTTTCTTGAATCACTTAATTTCTAGTACAGATCAATTTCACTTATCAGTAACCTCCCAATCAATTCTGGCCTTCAACCATTTTTAGGTCTTAATCATCACAATGCAAGAGAGAACAACTCTTTCTATCATCTAAATACTCATATAGTATTCTAATGAAATCACTATGATAATGATTGTGATGCTTGAAGTCAAATAGAACTATACATTGATCCCATGTTCCTATGAACTCCAAACTATAAGCCTTAAGTATATCTCTGACAGTTAAGACCGTCGACAATTTAAACATTCAATCACTTAATTCTACAATCTTAGTCGCTAAATAATGTTCCGGCGAATCCTTACTAAGATGTATAACTTATGTTACCATTTGTACTTTTCTAACAATCTCTTTGCTCTATCACCTTTATCAATTACACGTACTTCTTATTTTAATCACAAAGTATCATTTTTCCTATTTGAAATCAAAATTCATATTAGCTTTCGATTTCTTAGTAAGATTCACAATTTCTGAATCCTCAATTTAGGTTTGGTTAATCCTTTTTTATGTGAAATTGATCTTCAATTCCATAACAAATAGTACTTTGATTTGTCCAAAATTTAACACCACATTCTATGCTCCGTTTTTCACTAGATCTGATAACCTCAATATATGAATTCGTGCTTCATTACTATCAAGATTTCTGCTTAATGCATTAGATACAACACTAACTTTACTGGGAAGTACTCATTTGTACAATTATAGTCATTTAGTATTTACATCAATTGTCTCAGTCTCATATTTCTCAAGTCAATAATTATCTCAAACTTTAATGATTTGTATACATATATATATATATATATATATCCAAGATGTACCTATACATATAATGTCTCCAACTTTCAAACAATCACTATTTTATCAAGTTTCAGTTCATGTATCAAATAATCATCCCATGAATTTTCATTTGTCTCCATACATATCAAATCACTTTATTATGTTGCATTAGATTTTATCCAAATCTCCTATACAACATCATTGTATACTATAAAATCTCCAAATCCAGACAATATAATTAATATCAATGTTGTCATTCCTCTAAAATTCTCTTTACTTTCATTACCCGTATGATTTACATGTTTTTTTAAGTATTCAAACTATTCTTCTCAACTTTTCGAATACCTTTTATATATCATCAAATTTTGCTTAGATCACTCAAATCTTTAATACCATAATACTGTCGGGGCATTTTCTAACTTGAACAAATATTTATAAAGCTCCATATACCCATGATTAGTTCTCATAATTCCTTAAATAGCTAATTCCTCAATGAGGTAACATTGTCTCACGTTATTTTCAATTTCTCAATTAACTTCCTTTCTCGAATGATTTTCTCAATTCATTCGATTTCCTCTGATTTCACATTGAATTATTCTACTATCTGCTCATTTATACTAATTTCTCTACACATTTCAATTTATTTTCAATCTTAACTTCTAGTGTTTGTAATATATTCATCAGGTCAAATTTGTATCTCCCATGAACCTATATACTCCTCATATTCAGGAATCCACTCATATAGTTGGATACTGTACATAAAAAAAAATACATACATTCTCAGTAGTATATTCTACATTTCATGCTTGTGTCTCTGTCAGAAATAGAACTCCAATACTAACTTTTGAATCATTAAAGATTCATTTCTATTTTGTTCTTTCATTAATCATCCTTAATATAAACTATTTTATTTGCTTAATCTAATTTAATGAAATTCTTCTTCGAAAGAAGATTTCTTGTCACTATTATTTATACTATTCATGAAATCTTTATCAATCATCTTTCATCATCATCACATTATCAGCTATTCTTAATGCCTTGAGAAGACCAATTTCTATCGTTCTTACAAGGTCATAACATTCTAAATACCAAAACTCAATGAAGTAGTAAACATAATTACTGTCGTATATGCTTAGGTGGGTATCATCAAATTCATCCCATTTTATCCGCATATTTATCTCCACAATTTACCAATTTATATCTTACACAATTGATACTTTGATCTCTATTGATCCTAGACAATATTTTTCTCTTTATCTTTGAATTCATTACTCATTATAACATCATCAACAATCTCAATTCTACTAATATCTTCTTTTACCGGATCATAACTCTTATCACAGCAATTAAACAATCATTCTAACTTCCAAGTTCAACCTTTCAATTCCACTTTGCTTGTACACCTTAAATCTGGTCATTTCCACCTATGTATCTATTTCTTCTCAGTCAATTCATGAAAAATTTTCAAATACATATCGATTCAAGTATATATTCACAACAAAATTTCATCACCATATTCACTGACATAATCACAAATACTGAATCTATGCCTAACATAGTGGACTATGTAATATTCCTTTATCTCTAAACATCCACAAACTTTTCATTTTCTTACATTATGATAAATCGTTATTCTTCTCACTAGTTCTATTAGCCCGAACTCTTAACAATCGCTCTTGCGATGGACACAAATCCCGAAAGTTACCCACATAAGATCCTAATTTTGGGCACTAATACCACAATTGTTGGACCTCACTTATAGAGCCCAAAATTTGAGGTCATAAAAGTGAGCATATTATCCTTTAAGGTTATTTACAGGAACCTTCATGAACCATCATCCCACAAGGGTGGTATGCCCACACTAGTCAAACATCAAAACAAACTCATTTCTCCTATTTTAGAACAAATTTTGGGAAACCTCAAACTATAATTACAATTTGATTTCTTCAGAACATTTTTTCCCCATTGTCTTAAGTTTCTAATGACACAAAAATCATTCAATTTGGTTCAGAAATCTGAAAATTAGGACGGATGGTCATTAAATTGAAACAATACACTATACCCAATTTCCCTCCAAAAATTAAAAGTCTTAGGGACTGAATTGATATTTGATTCCTTTAGATAATTTGTAGCTCTATGTCTCTCATTTATTTATAAATAAGAATCATCTCATTTTGAGGTTGGATGATGTAGTTATGACGAAAAGAATCAAACATGGTTTTGTCCTCAATCATATTGAACCTATTTTGGGAAGATTGACATAACTTTCACTAAAAATGTTGGATTAAGGTTGTCCTTAGACAGTTTGAAAGAGGAATTCTAGATCTACAATGTTCATGAGACCTTGAAGCTAGATTCTATAATCTAGAGAGTCAAAATTGAACCTGAAAATAGGGTAAGACGATCATATACAAAAGGTCAAACGATAGGCTTCAGCCTAAGACCTACTTTGGGACAAATGGCATAACTTTCTCTAGAGATATCAGATGAAGGTCATTATTAGACAATTGGAAAGAGGACTTATAGATATACAACTTTTATGAAGACATCAAAGTTAGATTTTGTCATCTAAATGGTCAGAATTGGACCAGACTATAGGCAAGATGATTTAGTCTATAGTGGATAAGAAGGAAGGTTTCAGTCTACAGTGGATAAGAAGGAAGGTTTCAGTCTACAGTGCACCAGATGATAAGGTTTCTACAGAGTCTTCCTCACATCACCAAAAGTTCTGAATCACTAACTACACTCTCCAAAGCATCTCCACTTATAAAGATCATAACTTTCGACTCAGATGTCCAAAATTTTCATACTATATATTGTTGGAAATCTAGAAAGATAAGCTACAACTTTTTAGAAGATAACTTTGTCTAATTCAACCTAGGTTAATCCAATTTTCCCCCTAAATTAATAATATAAATTTTACCCCTATGGAAGACTTGAGATTTGCATTGTACAAACTTGGAATGTCTTGAACATAACCATTCAACTACCAAATTGACTTCATTAAACTCTCAAATCTCATCTCATTTGACTTATCACATTCAAATACATTCATCATTCATAATTCCCATTTTTCTTTCTCCATAACATCTCCCTTATCTATCTATCTATCTATCTATCTATATATATATATATATATATGTATGTATATATATCAACAATTCATGTTCAAAATCATCAACTCAAGTTGATAACCTCTTCACGTGTATCTTATTTCAACTCACATCATCGATACATAATTCATATTTCATTAACAATAATAATAAGAATTTATAAAGCTTTAATGGCATTCTAAGCCATATTACATCATTGGTATCAAAATCCAAAATACAAAAAATACAAAACTCCAATAATTCTCGAAATGCGTCTAAAGTCTTGCTTTTATAAAATCTAACTAAATTTACAAAAACATTGCAAAAGTCGAATAATTCCTCTACTCTTAGTTTCTCGATCTTATTTTCTTCGCTTGAAGATGGGATAAAATGGGGGGTGAGTTTAGAAGCTCGTGGGTAACAAGTTTGTAATGGAGAATAAGCAAAATCGTTGAAGTGTTCATTTGTCATATAAGAGCCATAATGAATTCATAAAATGCTTCATTCTCAAATTCTCAATTTTAGCTCAAAACTCATAGTTAAAATATTATCACATTAATATACAATATACATTTAACCATCAATGCAGAACACTCAAATTATGTAACATACTTGACAATTTAAAGATGCAATGCACTATCAAATAGCTCGAGAGTTCCATGGAACAAAACAGAAAAATTGAAGTTTACACCGTGAATAAAACGAGTCTGAATTCTCAGGATCTTGTGGCCTCAAGTGGGCAGCTGGGAGAAGGCTATAGGTCAACGTGCATGTGACTAACAAAACGAGTTCCTCTCTTGCCTAAACAAAAGAACATATTCATGCTCAAATCATTTTATCATATGCTCATACTTTCATGTTCTTTTCATTTATACAAAATGTCATGACATTTTTCAAGGCATAACATAAATGTTTCAAAGCATTTCCTTCTTCATTTCGAAATTCCTCAACAAAATCCATATACCAAACATATAAAGATTTCTCAAATCATTCAAATAGTAATCATGCAACATTTTTTAAAACAATTGAAATCATTAAACTTCTTTGATTTAAAGAAACATTAAGGGCTTATTTACTCTATTATAAACATGTATTTACTCTATTATAAACATGTACCCACCTCGATTTCCTTGCTTATAAACTTGCTCAAAATGCCTCTTCTCTTGTTCCTCTTACTTTCTTGATTTCCTTCATCAATGGTAAAACCTCATTCAATAGGAATCCAATTGAAAATCCCACAACGTAAAATCACTAAATTTGATTCTAGAATACTTAAACCCATGCATTTTCTAAACTTCATGAACTAAAATCCTTTCAAAAATCCCAAAGGATTCAAAATGATCTTACCTTGATTCTTTACCAAATGAAGAGATCTTTGGCTCAAATAGATGCTCTTCTCTTCCTTTACCTTTTTCTCTTCATGAACCACTTCAAAATCTCTCTCAAAAGCTAAGGAACGATGAAACCCTAGCTCAACTCTCTTCTTTTCTCCCAAACCACCAAAACTCTCTTCTGTTCTCTTCTATTTTCGTTTTTTCTTTCTTCTCTCTATCAATTCATGTTTTTCCCTTCATTTAAATGCAAGACAACCTTTTCATCTTCCAATCCTACCCTTAATGAATGTAAAATGCCTATTTTGCCCTTCCTTATCTGCCTTATATCATTTATCCTTAAGTGTCTTGCCAAAAATACCCTTGAACATTCTTATAACCTTAACACTTTAATTCCACTTACCCATTCAATAAATCCTGCTAACTTTGACATAATAATTAACTCCAAAAATAGTTAATCCAATAAACCTCATAATTTATTTAATCATGCTTAACTTCAATGGAAAAAAATTTCAGGGGGCAATAGGGGTTGCTAAGCATAAGGATTTATAATCCACGAGAAAGGAAACTAGATGCAAAAAAAATCAATAGATATTTCATTGATTATCTAGAAAAATATAAAGGGTATAGATGTTATTGCCTAACTATAGTACAAGAATTGTTGAAACTAGAAATGCTTGGTTTATTGAGAATGGTGAAGTTAGTGGGAGTGACATTTTACAAAATGTGGAAATTAAAGAAGTTAGAATACAAGTCCCTTTGACTTGTGTTTTTACTACTCAAATTGTTGTTTCCCAAATTGTTACACTGAATAACAATCATGAAGAGCAACAAATACACGATCCTGACATTCAACATGAATTTATAATAGAAGAACCATAGGAACTAGCATTAAGATGATCCCAAAGAGAAAGCAGATCTGCTATTCCAAATGATTATGTGGTTTATCTACAAGAGTTGGAATATGACTTAGGAATTAATGATGCTCCAGTTTCATTTTCACAAGCCATTAATAGCGCTAATGCTAATAAATGGTTAGATGCAATGAAAGATGACCTTAAATCCATGGAACATAATGATGTTTGGGACTTTATATAACTACTTGAAAGGTGCAAGAGAGTTGGGTGTAATTGGGTTTTTAAGACGAAGCTTGACTTTTATGGTAACCTTGAACGTTAGAAGGCTAGATTTGTTACCAAGGGTTTTACTCAAAAAGATGGCATTGACTACAAGGAAATGTTCTCAACAGTTTCCAAGAAAGATTCTCTCAGAATTATCATGTCACTAGTGGCTCATTATAATTTAAATATACATTAGATGGGTGTGAAAACTGCCTTCCTAAATGGGAATTTAGAGGAAAATGTATATATAGATCAACCAATGGGTTTTTCAATTGAAGAGAAAGAACACACGGTGTGTAAACTGAAAAGGTCAACATACGGACTCAAGCAATCTTCTTGTCAATGGTATCTTAAGTTTAATGATATTGTTGTTTCCTTTGGTTTTAAAGAAAAAGGTATTGATCGATGTATATATGTGAAGGTTAATAGGAGTAAGTTTACCTTTTTCATTCTATATATTGATGACATCCTGCTTGCAACTAATAATCTTAGTCTATTAAGTGAGACTAAGATGTTTTTCTCTAATAACTTAAAATGAAAGATATGGGAGAGCTAAACTATGTGATCGTAAAAGAAATATTTTAGTATAGATTACAAGGATTATTATGTTTATCTTAGAAAGCATATATTAATATAGTTTTAGAGATATTTTGAATTGATAAATGTTCAGCGTCTCCAGTTCCAATTCAAAAAGGATACAAATTTAGTCTCATGCAATGTCCAAAGAATGATATAGAATGGAAACAGATAAAAGGAATTCCTTATGCATCTGTTGTTGGGAGTTTGATGTATGCTCAAGCTTGTAAAAGGCCGAACATTAGCTTTGTAGTTAGTATACTTAGCAGATACCAAAGTAACCTAGGATTGGAGCATTAGAAAGCTACAAAGAAAGTCTTAAGATATTTGCAGGGGACAAAAGATCACATGCTTACTTATAGGAGGTCCGATCATCTTGAAGTAATTGGATATTCATATTAAAATTTTGCTAGATGTGTAGACACTAGAAAATCTATATTTGACTATGTATATCGTTTAGCTAGAAGAGCAATATTATGGAAGAGTGCGAAGTAGTCAATAATTGTTGCATCCACCGTGGAAGTTGAATTTTGTGGCATGCTTTTAGTCCTTGGTTTAGGCTAAGTGGCTGCGAAACTTTATTTTAGGACTTGGAATAATCGATAGTATTGTCAAGCAGCTGAAAATTTATTGTGATAATTCCGCAGCATTTTTCTTTTCTGAAAATGACAAGTATTCCGAAGGTGCTAAACATATGAAATTGAAATACTTTATCTTTAAAAAAGAGGTTCAAAAACGTAGAATGTCAATTGATCACATTAGTACTAATCTTATGATTACTGAACCTTTGACTAAGGGATTATTGCCCAAAATATTTTTGGGGCATATTGAGAGTATGGGTATTATTGCTGAGTAGGCATTAATACATATTATGATGACGTATATGTTTTAATGTAATTGACATTCGGAACTCATTATTGAATTTGTTTCTGATTTACCTATTTTTTTCGAATATGTATCCTGAATTTAATGAAATGATGACAACAATTTTGTCTTGTATAGACATTATTTTTTAATCAATTATGTGTTTCCCATGTATTGATCATTTCATGGAGAAGAATAACTTTGTAGTACATGAAAGGGAATATGTTGCTTAAATCACATACAATTGTCATAACTCATGTTAGTTCTAATTCTTGATTATGATGAATGATGTATTCAATGTTAATTAAATTTAAATGACTTACGAAGATGACAATGTTACATGAGCCAAATGAGAGAATGTTAGATTATTAATGTCTCAAGTAACAAATGTTTATAAAGCTTAATAGCGACACGATGGGTGTGGTGTTAAGAGGTGGTTTTCTCAAAAACCGCTTATAAACGTCACCTCTTCAGGCCCTATTCTTGCCTATTAAGTTGCTTATGCCAGTAACCACCAAATAAGGAGAAATACAGAAGTGATAGAAAGAGGAGAAAGAATATAAACACGGAAGATAATCAACATCACTCGATTTTATGGATCAATGTACGACTACTTTATGTGAAAATTATACATGCTTAAGATCCTGCATAATCGTCTAATGAAGTGAAAGATTACAATAGTTGGTTTTAAATGAGACCTCCACTTATTGCTTATTAATATACGACTCCTTA
This sequence comes from Erythroxylum reticulatum, assembly GCA_025504915.1. Taxonomy (NCBI): domain Eukaryota; kingdom Viridiplantae; phylum Streptophyta; class Magnoliopsida; order Malpighiales; family Erythroxylaceae; genus Erythroxylum; species Erythroxylum reticulatum. The sequence goes on along the minus strand of JANSVA010000002.1, from coordinate 36,473,468 downwards.
GAAGGGGCAGCCGTAGTCGATTTAATGTACAGTTCTTACAACGTGGGCTTACCAGACATCCATTTATCAGATTTTCCATTCATTTACTCTTCTTTCATAATCTAACATGCAGACCATGTTTAAAGATCATTATCTACTTTAGATCATTTTATAACTCAAGAAGTATCATATCCTGATTTGAATCCTCTTATAAACTTAAGCATTTATCATGTTAATTAATTTCTTTTTATTTAAAGTAAACATTTGGAATTTTAATGATCTACGTTTTGAAATATCATCAAATATTATAACATTTACATAATTTTAAATAAATTATTAAATTAATATTGAAGATTTTATTCTTAATTTTTGTAATATTATTGATTAGTATTTTTATATTTTAACTACTATATTGGTGAATTAATTAACCTCATCATTAATTTTCCTTCTTTAACTCTTGGTTCTTAAAATAAGGAAAACTTTCGTCAAGCTCTAGATTGAAGAACTCCAATACATATATATATTAGATTAAATATGATTTGTGGTTAATATTGCAAAAGGGACAACTGCATTCCTTATTTTTAAAAGAAAGCATTAATGGATTGAATTTAATTCTCAAATTTCCTATGTTTTATGACAAAATGTTACTAACTGAAATTTATTAATCTACTAAAATGTAGTTAACTAGTATTTATACTTTGCTTTAAATCAGAGTTTCAAATAATATAGGGAGACAATAGAACATGGGGTCACTATTTTTTTTTTCTTGTTAAAATGAAAATGATTTTAGCTACGTTAGGATTGATGGTGGAATCATTTAATTTCTGTTAGATTAGTTGAGCAGTGTTTATCTCTTATTTATCATATTTTAAAGATTGTTAAGGAAGTCTAATCTTTGAAAATGTGTATTTAAAAGTAAGATTAATATGACTCAAACATATTAGAGGATACCCAATTCGTTTAATTCTACAGCAGCGTTTGCTAGGCCTACCGTTCGGTTCTTTTATTTTAGGTCGCAACTCTGAACTGGCCTTTTAACTTCTGTCTTGCTTAATAACAAGAATACACCAGTCAGAGGCCGAAAATACTTCAATATTGTCACCAGAATTTTAATAGACATTGAATTGTTGAACATATCCGCCTATGAGTTCTTGCAGCAATTGGCACAATGGAGGATAACATATCGTGTATAAAAATATAGTCTGCAAGTTGATGATATAGAAAATAAACCGCCCATCAGCTTCTAATTTCACTTCATCATGATATGTTGGGATGCTTAATTATGATATAATTTGAACTCCAAGTGGCACCAACTAGGAAGAAGTGGTATGTCAACCGTCCAATAGGGGTTGCTCTAGTTCAAAATATATTTTTAAAAAATCATGTGTTGACCTAACACATGAATGCTTTGGCCATGTTACTAGCAAGGTCAACACTTATTTCCAGCCATTTTTATTACTTGATTGGTTGATATGGTTGCACATATTAGTTGTTTCTCTTGTTAGGAAGTTCCTCTCATGGGCTGTATCATGCTGATTTATACCATTACGCCACAAGAACGGGTTATGACTCACCACAGTTTTTTTCAGTAGCAATTTAGAATTGCACATTTGAACCGATCCTAGGATTATCAAAGCATCCGTGAGGCTTAGAGGTTTGCTTAATTATTTAAATGAAAATAACAGATCATATATTATGTAATGACAGCTTTTCGAGAGAATGGTTAGCACGTCAAAGCAACTATATAAAGGGAAGCTTAATTCTAACTTGCTTCTCAATAAGCTGCTAAGTCAGTTTGGTGCTTCTAGGATGGCTAACTCCAAAATTTTCTACTGTCTCTTCCTTCAACTGATTTTTCTGCTACTTGTCGTCAACCCTGCAAATGGTCAGTTGAAAGTCGGGTTTTACTCAAAGACATGCCCGCGAGCTGAGGTCGTGGTGAAGGAAGTTATAGATTACGTCATGTCAGTGGCTCCAAGTCTCAGTGGTCCTTTGTTGAGAATGCATTTTCATGATTGCTTTGTCAGGGTAACTAACTTACTTGTTTATTTCAATTCCTAAGGTAAAACTAAGTTACCTGTGTATGTAGTAAAAGCTTAATAAAACATGGCATATGAAAGCGCCTAAACCGAAAGTGGCCGAAAGTTTGGTGAAATGTATGAATCTGAGGTTGTAATTTAAGGGAGTCGAATTACTGCTTGCTTATGGTTAGAAAAATGGTACGATAACTATATTTATGATGTCTACAGGGCTGTGACGGTTCAGTGCTGCTAAACTCCGCCACCAATCAATCTGAAAAATTTGCAATTCCAAATCTTAGCCTAAGAGGATTCCAAGTAATTGATAGAATCAAGGCTGCTGTGGAGAAGGAATGTCCTGGAGTAGTTTCATGTGCAGATATCGTGGCCATTGTGGCTAGAGATGTTACAGTCGCGGTAATGAATTAAAATTGCCTTCAACTTTTGATTTCGTTTAACATATGCTTCGTGCTTGGAAACAATACCAAGTGATTTTTTCTAACTCAAAATAATAATAGACCAAGGGTCCATGGTATGAAGTTGAAACTGGAAGAAGAGATGGAAGAGTATCTAACTCAACAGAGGCCTTACTCAATCTGCCACCACCTTTTTTCAACATATCTCAGTTGATAGCATCATTCCGATCCAAGGGATTAAGCATTAAAGACCTAGTTGTCCTCTCAGGTGCTCAAAACTTACTTCTAACACTCTTTGTGGCTTTACATGCAAATTTCATGTAAAATTAATTGATCTCTTTTAAGGATGCAGGTGCACACACCATAGGCACTTCTCATTGCAGCTCATTTGATTCTCGCCTTTACAACTTCACCGGAAAAGGCGACTCCGATCCCAGATTGGATTCAGAATACATTCCCAGATTGAAGAGTAAATGCAAGCCCGGAGATGCAATCACACTCGTAGAAATGGATCCTGGGAGTGTTAGGACTTTCGAACCTCATTATTATACACTTGTTCACAAAAGAAGGGGACTGTTCACTTCTGATTCCGCTCTGCTTGAAAACGAAGAGACAAAATCTTACATTGAGTTGCAGTACGCAACACAAGGATCCACTTTCTTTAAGGACTTCGCAGACTCTATGTTAAACATGGGCAGAATCGGTGTTCTTACCGGTAAAAATGTTGGAGAAGTCAGGAAAGTGTGCTACAAAGTTAATTAAAAGTTCCACCTTACTGTTATGTTGCCAGAGAAATTCCCATCAGTTTCATATTAATGCAGTTGATAATGGTTTGTCCCATTGTTTCTGGTTAATCGAAGATTTTCTTCCTAGATTGATATTTGTTTATACTCAGCAATGTTTTGCTTTTACTTTTCAGAATAGTTAATCTCATATTATAATTATTTCCTTAATTTGATGTATTTAGTCGTTGTATGATGAAACAATGAGTTTAATAAAATATTTCCACATTTCTGTTTCACCTGAAATTTTGTCTGCATCTTTATTAATTATCTCATCACATGTGTCTTTCGGCGATCCATGTCAGGCAGTTTACTGCCCTTGACTATTTATGTGGTCCTTAATTCTAAGTTCTATCGAATTTCGAATTTAATGAATAAATTTCTTTTTGGTAAACAGAAATAAAAGGTGTTGAAGACACCCTTTACAAGTAAAATCTATTTTTTTCCTTATTAAGAATTTGAGAAAGTAGTACAACAATACAAGAAAGCGCACACTTCCCAAGCAGATCAAGACTACGGAGTGCAGAATATCCCAAGAAAATCATTAGACTTGCTTATATCTTATGCTTATAAATTGAGCATATAGATCTCACGGTGGAAAGTCATTACAGTTAGTCATATACTTCAGAAACCAAGCATGCATATAGAACTTACAGTAGAAGACTCCATGTTGTTTGTACACAACTGTGAAATGGTAAAAAGTAAAAGATCATATTATATGATGATCGAAAAATTCTCCAGATATTGCAGGACATGTAACCTTGAGTTTCCTTCACTCGAGATGACGTGTTATTTTACTCCCTCAGCCAAGAGCAGAGCTTAAATGATCACCTATCGTAGACATAACAACAACTCGACAGAGATCCTCAAAGCAACAAAACAAATATATACATCCATACTTCATTTTGATCTTAGCGATTGATCATTAGAATGACCAATCTTGATTAACAGAAATTTGTAGTCAAAATTTCATGTATACTTGTCCCATTAATATCAAACAATAAAACGATATTAATACTTTTTTCATTCAAAGAATTATAGACAAAATGCTGTGAAACAGGAAGAACTTATTTACGTCTTTCAATGTGTACTTTAATTAAGAGCTGAATTATTAAAGACATGAATACACTACAAGAAAATAAGGCATTTTGCGATGTTTTTAAAACATCACAAAAAATCCAAAAAACGTCGCAGAATATGATGTAGGCAAAAGATATCTGCGATATCTTATGTACAATGTCACGAAAAACACTGACATTTTGCAACGTTTATAAAATGTTACTGAAAGTTTGAACAATCCACAATGTTTTTAAAAAACGTCATGAAATCTCTAACATTCCGCAACATTTTTAAAACGTCACAGAATGTGAAAGAATCCGCGACATTTTTAAAAACATCACGGAATGTTTTCCGTAACATTTTTATTATTATTTGTATTTTTTATTTTTTCCAATTTTCAAAAATTATATTAATTTAATAATTATTTTTGAAAATACAAAATTTAAATCTTATTTGTTCAATAACTATTCAATATTATTTATGAATTTTATTTATTTAATAATTCTTCAATTTTTAATATATCGTTAATTTTAATAATTATTCATATATAATAAGAATTTCATACTTGTATTATTAATTCGCAAACATATCATAATATACTAATTAATATCAAAGTAAAAGATGCTTCTCAGATGACTTTTATCCTTCTTTTTGACAATCAGTAGATGTAAGCAACCCTTTTGACAATCAGTAAACCAACATAATAATAATAGTAGTTCTTCATTCAACAGCAATCCTAGTCAAGACTAAATATGATAACCCAATTATCATCATTTTACAATCTACAGAAAATTAAGTACAACAAAAGACCAAACATTACAAAAGTGAAGAGGAGAATGAGTACTGTCCTTTTGACAAAATAAATAAACTAATTAGAAGTCCAAAGAGGGAAACTCTAGTTCCCTGCTAAAGAAGAATGTCAGTATTGACAAAGAAGCTAAGCTTTTCTTCTTTATATGTCTCAGAAATGCTCTGATGACTATGTCCGGCTATGAAGCATATTCAAAAGACACCTCCTCAAAAATGTCTACAACCTCTTCAACCTCCACCTCTTTAGCTTCATATTCCTCTTCTTGATCACTGGCTTTTCTGGACTTAAGAAAGATGGTGGTCTCGGTCGCCACAAAAATTGTCATTTAAGATACAAGCCAGCAAATGAGCAAATGCTCATCAAGAAGCATTTGACACAATTATCATGGTTGGTCAACGTAATTGATATGCTAAAGACAAAAGGAATATTTGTAAGGACATTGAACATCCAGAACAAATTATGAAACAACATAAGACTTCATTTTCACTAAGATTACCAATTTAATTGATGATCTTCTGAAGTAACCACAAAAATTCATATAATCGATATCTAAAATTCCTAGCTAGCTGTAGAAAATGCAAATAACAAACTACAATGGAGATTGGACCTTCAAAGGAATAATGAACGGTCTTACCTGGAAGAAATGATCCTTTAGAATCCGATAAAGTAGTTTTCCATTAAAAGGCCATGAGGACAAATATCAATCATCTTGTAAGTAACTACGATTGTGATGTAAGGCGATCAAGCACAAATTTGCTTAGGTAATTATGCACCAATAATAAAGCACAAATCAAGAAATTAACAGATTTGATAAATTCAGAGAATGGTTATATAAAGTGGAAGGAACATCGTACATGTTTCTCCCTTGTTTATTTCGTTGTCAGAGGAGGGAGCTTCACAATTGGACCTTCTATATCTTCAGTTGGTGGTAAGTGAAATAGACGATCTGTAATGGCTTGAACTAGCCCATTACCTTTTCTTAGGCATTCATTCACCAATTCGACCCTAACAAATTGCAAAAGGAATAGGAATAAGAAGTTAAAGTTGGCATCTCCTCTTCCATAGCTGTCCTTCAACTGCTGCTTCATGACTTTCATCAGATGCTTTTACTTCTTCAATAGCCATAGTACAATGAGAAATTTCTGCAATGATCAATCACTACCAAAAGGTTAGCCAACTAAATTCTTCTAAAGCTGATATAGAACTAAAGAAATTCCATGATTTTAGTTGGAACAAAATTTCAAAATTGCAGATTCACCTAGAATAACGCCATCTCAGGAACTTTCAATCATCATATTGATCTTTAAATAGACTAAAACTTGAAGTTTCAAAAAGTAATTTGTGTACAACATATGGCTTGTCACCAATACTCGTCAACAAAGCTAAACAAACAAAAGCATAATTGCACACTCGTCAAAATATTTTCTGACAAAGCCAACCAAGCTAAAGCAGCACTGTGGAGAACAAAATGATGAATGAAGCTCTCTCTCCCTCTCTCTCTCTCTCACAGACACACACACAATGATGCATGAAGTTCACACATGGATGGAATATTGACAGTCTTTTCTCTTGCACCCTAAAAAATTTCCAGTTGAACGAAATTCAAAAGTTTTATGTCATTTAGCTATCAGCATTATTACATAACTCTCCAAGAAAGAACCTTTAATCAACTACAATATCATTCTAATTAAGACTAAGAGTTAAACAAAATATTACCAAAATTGATTACCAAAATAGCAGTAATTAGAATACATCTAAAACAAACAAAATATCTTTAGAAAGGAACAAAGACTCTATAACCAACAACAGAAACAATTTCTTTAGTGTCAAACTAAAAGAGTGGTATGCTAAGCAAAACCAGTTATTTTAAGATAAAATGCATTCAACCAATTATCGATCAAATACCAGTAACATGAATCATTTAAATAAAGCTTAAAACTTAGAACCTCAAATTTGGATATGCACAAGATAAAGAGCATGTGTAAAAGAAACCTTGAATATGGTAAAGGGAAGAATGAATTATAAGGTTCAAACACTAAGGGATGCCCTAAATCCACCTGCAACTCATTCTCTATACCCATTGCAATTCGATTTACCCTCTTCCTGTTGAATGAATAAAACCCTAGTATAAGAAAGTGAATAAGTTTAAATGGGGTGTCATTTCTTGCTGTAGTTGGAAACATGTAACCAATACTTCTACACTAGCTCTACACTAGAAACTAAATGGAAGGGAATATGACAAAAAGAACCAAAGAGCTAACAAGATCCTATCGAATGGTTTTATCAGAGCTAGAGCACAACGGCATGTGCGAAGATGTTTCCTTTCACAGCAGGTCATATTGAGCACGTAAGAAGATACTTTGCGCTAACGACAACGCCTTTAAGGCTTTTCAACCCCCTTGAAGAGCTAGTCTGTGGATTCAGGGAATGCTTGGACGTCTCAGTGGCTAAGATGAAGAGGGTGGCATCTATTTCACCTTCAATGGGGGGTTTTTGTTTATGGGCAAAGAAAATCCATCCGAAATTGCTCAAACCCAACAGAAATTGCTTAAAATTTGAAGAAAATGGGTGAAAAGTCACCGACGAGCATTGAAAACACAATGGAGAGGTGGTGAGTTATGAGCGGGAGGCTAGGGCTAAGAGGATAGAGAATAATAAAAGAACATAATGAACTGACTCGTGGACAGCATAAAGTACAGAAAGAAGAAACCAGAGAAAAATTAGAAAAAAGTCAGAGAATAAAGTGGGGAATGAACGCGCCTGATGAAATTTTAAATATTAAGTAAACAAATCAACCACGATGTTTTATTCAACAAAACGTTGTGGTTTCTATTTCGTGATATTTTAATTAAAAAAGTCGTAAAAATTGTTACAAATTTGCGATGTTTTACAAAAAATTTAAACTTTTCGTGATGTTTTTAAACATCATGAAAAGTCTTTACAATTTGTGACATTTATAATTTATTGTAGTGATATTAAGAATTTATATTACCTTTTATAATAGTTATACTTTCCATGTTCTTAATATTTAAGGTACTGAAGTGAAAAGGGTATGCTAATGACTTAGATTTTGGCTGATTATTGCTCTCTTTAACATTAGCTAGTTATCTGGCTCAGGCAATAATTTTTCCTTAGTTAATTGCATTGCAAGTAGGAGTTATTCTATGATAATGTTCTGAGTAAGTAAACAATCACAAACAGAAAAAGAAGTGTAATGGTCCGTATCACGGTCTTATTTAGAGGTTTATTGCTTCTACTCATTTTCTAGTTCTACTAGAATGATAGGAAAAGAACAAGTGAGTTCTTAGTTGTTAATTTTGGGTCAAGATATTATTAAAATTGGCAGAATTTAGATATTACTTATAATATATAGATATTGTTTAAATTAAAAAGTTTAGGTATTTACAAAATATCTAGATAAAGATAAAAAATTTGTATTACAAAATAAATATTAGAATGCATGGTAATTTTAAACAATTGAAATGTGCGTTATGATCAATTTGATAAACCTATAAATATCCATCTATCTTTTTGTTTCATATATCAAGACACAAGTTCACACATTTAGGATTAGAGCTTGTAAAAATTCTAATATTATTGGTCCTACGTTACAAACTTTGTGGCTTGTAGTTAGAGCATATTTGTATTGTAATTCATCTTTTCACTCATAGTAGTATCTTTGATATCCTATTTCTTTCAAATTGAGTTGGGATCTTGTTTTATCAACCTAATCATTATAATAGCTGGTATTAGAGCCTAAGATATATCTATTTATTATATGCTCTGTGATGATAAGTAGCCTGAGAAGGAATTCAATACTTAATATATAGCTCTTGAAATTAGAAACTACATTTCACATGACCTTTAGAAGAAAATGGTTCAATTATCATTAACTTGTCTCAAGAGAATCTGTGTACACTTGTGATGATTATCCTTTAAAGGATGTTGGTATTAGAACCGTCAGGTTGAAGATGTATGATGGTACAATTCATACTTTTCAAGAAGTACAAAATGTTGAGGAATTAAAAAATAATTTTGACTCTAAGATGACCAGATAATCTTAGGTGGAAAATAGAAATTGTAAATAACTTGTCTCAAGAGGATCTGTGTACACTTGTGATGATTATCCTTTAAAGGATGTTGGTGTTGAAATCATCAAGATGAAGATATATGATGGTATAATTTGTACTTTTCAAGAAATATGACATGTGGAGGACTTAGAAATTAATTTTTATCTCTAAGATGACCTGTTAATCTTCGGTGGAATATAGAAATTGTCATCAAAATTTTGAAGATAATTCAATATGCAATTGAAGGGAGAAAAAATAGTTGCAAATTTGCACAAATTAAAGGGGAAATATCATGAGAAGCAAAATTATTAGTTGCTTCAAGCAGCTCAAGTGAGACATACTCAATGTTATGGTATCAAAATATGGACATATATCTAAGTAAGGAATGAAAATCCTTATTGAGCAAAGGATACTTCCTAGGCTTATAGAGTTATTACTACCCTTTTATAATCATTATGTTAAAAATATACAAGTATCATGTAAAATTTAACACATCAATTTCAAGAAACAATATTATTGGTTCACTATAATGTATGAGAAACACCAGTTCTATCCCTAGGAGGAGCAAAGTATTTAGTGTCTTCTATTGGTGATTATTCTAAGAGGTGTTGGGTGCATCCTATTAAGTGGAAAATAGACGTTTTCCTATTATTCAAATTTTCTAAAGTACATTTTAAACTTAATTGTGGCAAAAGGATCAAATGCTTAAAGACCAATAATGGGGAACAATATATTGGAAATAAACTTGAAACATTTCTGTAAAGAAGAAGGCATGAAAATAAAGTTTAATTTTGCATACACTCCTCAATAAAATAGAGTGATAGAGTGTATAAAAAGGATCTTGTTAAAAAGCATAGGAGCCTAGACAAGGCTTTCTAGGTTGAAACGGTCAATACCACTCATTATATGGTGAATCAAATTCTTTCAACTACAATTATGTTAAAGATGTTATTGTAGATGTAAACTGGAAACTAATAGATTATTTTGATCTCTATGTATTTGGAAGCATATATACATGATGTATAATTCCGAAGAAACTATAAAACTAGATCCAAATTCTATGAAACTCTTATTTATAGTATATGGTAATGGAGTGAAGGCGTATCACTTTTAGGAATCCACTACCAAAAATGTTATTGTCAACAAAGATGTCAACTTTATAGAATATAAATTACAAAGGGAAAAAAATGATAACAACTCCTACAAAAAAATTTGAGAGACTTTTATATAGGTGGAAAAGGAAATTCAAGTTTCTTTTAAAACAACATCAAAGTAAGATGTTTAAGAACTAGTTGAGTTTGAAGATCCATAAGTTTGCCAAAAAATTACGTAAAAGGCCACCAAATTGATATAATAATTGTATAATGGAGGGAAATATAGCATGTAACCTGTTAACAATGGACGACATCATTACAGGAAGAAATTAAAACTCTTCATAAAATAAAACTTGAGAACTTAAAACATTACTACGAGGAAGGAAGCCAAATGATAATAAATGAGTCTTCAAGATCAGGTGAAATGGTGATGATTAAGTAGAGCGATATTGAGCAAGATTGGTGATGAAAGGGTATGGTTAAAAGGAAGGAATTAATTTCAACAAAATATTTTCCCTTATGGTTTGGCTTCCTATAGTCAAAGTAGTCATAGCAATGTGTGCTATGTTTAACTTACATGTCGAGTAGTAGATGTGAGAATTCCCTTTTTTTTTGTGAAGATCTTAAAAAAGAAATTTACATGCTCTAATTAGAAGGTTTTAGAAGAAGAAAACTTAGTTTACGGGTTGAACAAATCTCTATATGGTTTTAAATGAGTGTGGAGATGTTGTAATAAGAGATTTGACTCTTACATAATGATCTTTAAATATAACATACTTTATGCAAAACCTTATACATATTTTAAGAAATTTGGTGATAATGATTTCATTATCGTGCTTTTGTATGTAGTTGGTACGTTAGTTGTAAGCCTTAACAAAGATTGTATAAAAATATTTGGAGGCACAACTGGCAAGAGAATCTAAAATGAAGGACTTAATACTTATAAATAACAAAAAATAAATAAATTCTTCAAAGAAACTACCTGAAGATGGATTTGAGATGCTTCAATATGCAAAGCTATAAGCAAATATCTAACTATCTTCATGTTAATTTCAAGTTAGCATCTAGTATGCGTCCTATAAAGGAAGATGAGAGGAAGGAGATGTCTTAAGTATCATATGCATCTACAGTGTACAATTTAATGTTATCATGATTTATATAAGACCAGACATTATATATATAGTGGGAGTGATTAGTCTCATATAGCAAATTGTAGTACAAAGTATTGAAGTGTTGTATAGAGGATCTAAAGATATATTAAGGGAAAATTTGGTGTTGGATTATCATACGAACGATCAAACTTTGTTAAATGATATGTTGATTCTTATTATACACGTGTTCTTGATAAAAATATGTACAATACATGTTATGTGCTTATGCTTATTGCCAAGATTGTAAGTTAGGTTTTAAAACTACAATTAGTTGTAGCTACGTCAACAATAAAAGTGAAATATGTAGTGACTACACAAACTAGTAAAGTAGTGGTATAGTTGAAATTGGTTTTGGAAGAACTTAGATACAAACAACAAAAGGTTTCAATTTTGTTACTGTCAAAATGCGCTACATTTAGCAAGGAACACCATATTTCATTAAAAATCATGTATGAGTCTAATTTTACTTCGTTTGTAAGAAAGTAGAGGAAAGAACTACAAATATGCAACAAGTCCATATTGAAAACAATATGGTAGATTTTATAACAAAAGTAGTCTTGTAGGTGTTGTATTGATCCTCATGTAGCCTGACATAAATGTAAGCAACATGATTGATAGTGAGAAAATTATGTGAAAATTAATTATTTTTGAGTCAGATCTTTAAGTGAGAAATTTTTAGATATTATATAAGTAGAAGAATCTAGATATTACTTATAATATTTACATATTATTCTCACCAGAAGAATCTATAAAGATTAGAAAATGGTACAAAAGTAAATATTAGAATATGTGGTAATTTTAATAAATTGAGATGTGTAATTATAATTAATTTGATATATTTATAAGCACCCATTCATGTTCTTATTTCTTTTAAATGGAGTTGCAATTTTACTCAATCCACTTGATCATTCTAGAATTTTGCCATTCAATTTATTGAATCAAACCGTTTACAGGGTCCAACGCAATCTAATAAGACTGAATACAACCCGTTTTTTTAACACTGACTGAAATTACAAATGCCGCAAATTTGAGAGCCTGGTTATACCTTATTTGTTTTGCTTCTGAAGACAGATAAGGCCTGGATTTAATAAAAACCGGAAGCTATCTCTCAAACAAAATCATGCTCAGATAAATCCAAATGCAAATGTAGAACACGGCGGAACTCAAGGGGAATGCGTGGTGTGCGTGCATTAGTCAAATGAACCTTCAAAAACACGCTAATGTGATCGTAATTGAAAGCTCATCTGCTCCATTCTATTTTATAATCCCGTCTGGATTGTCTCGCAAGCAAAGATCAATGTGTATCCATAATACGATTCTAAAAAATGTGAACAATTTCGCGTGATTGAGGTATACAACAACTATTGACTAGAACATGACATCAATCTCACATTAAATTCCGATTAACGGTTGAAAACACTTGCCAATGAGAACAGTTTTTCTGGGATGTTGCTTCACCTATCGAACGGGCACACCTCATGTGCTTTGCTGCTTTAATATGTTTGATACCTACCTGAAACCGACATTAAGATCCTTCTTTTACGGCTATAAAATAATTCAGGATCTTCACTGGAATTTCAAGGCCCCCGGTCAACACTTGTTTTTTAACTGCATCAAGACTTATCTACTTGGAGCACATGCTCCATAATTGAACTTGTTCACCAAGAATTTCGAAATCTCCCTCCAATTTTAACTATACTTCATGTTTAATCCACTTTAACGATTTTTTAGGGCCTTGGTTTAATTTTTCAAATCGTATTTCTCCAAATTTAGTTATTTGATTGAAAAGAGAAAACACGTTTGATGAGACAAATTATTATATTCAAATATGAATAATTTTAAATTTTTATTATTAAATTTATAGATTATATAATTTCATCTCGATATCAAAGTTAACAACTAAAGTTAATCTTATATTTATTTTAGTAGATTGTATTAGTTTTATATTTTAAAGAAGTTGTATATTATACTTAAATAATTATTTATTTCAATATTTGTTTTTAGAACTATCTTTTCAATTTTAATGTTATTTTTAAATTTCACTTATTATATTTATTAGTTCTATAAAATAATTTTAAAATCTATGGTATTAAAGTAAATCTAAAATTTTAGGAATATTAAAATATGATTAGCCAAATGGATGAAGTGAATTATGTATTTGAAGTAACCCATGTCTATGCTTCAAACTTACAATTTAAGAGGGAGACTCTGTGGAAAAATTTAATGTTCATTAACTCTACAATCTCCGATCCTTGGCTTATTATAGGAAATTTCAACTATATTCAATCAAATTAGGAATTAAAGGGTAAGGGGGCATATAATTTGGCATCTGGAAGGGAGCTAACTAATTTATCTCAGCAAATGCTTGTAATGGATCTCAGATTCACCATGAAATTATTCAATTGGTCTAATAAGCAACAAAGATCAATGCTAATTAGAAAGAAACTAGATTGAACAGTGGTAGATCAAATTTGACTTGATAAGTTCTCTTTATCCTTTGCTCATTTTGAGGAAAACTCATTCCTATATCACTCATTCATTCACATACATATTCTCGCAAACGTAAGGATGTAACTTTAATGGACTAACACAATAGGAAGGCTTCCTAGATCTAGTTCATTGTTGCTAGGATCAGAATGTGAAAGGGTATAAAACATTTCAGTCGATGAAAAAACTTAGAAAGGTGAAATAGGGTTTCATTAACTCTTATATCAAGAAGGTTACAGAGACCAAGCTAAAACTTAGAGAGGCCTAGGATGAATGCTATAAACACCCTTTTCACAACCAATTGAGATTAATGGAAATTTAAAGGCTCGGAGAACATATGAAGGCTTTGAAGTTGTAGAGTTCTATTTTAAAACAGAAGGCACAGATTGATTGACTAAAAGAAGGGGATTCAAACTTAAAGTTCTTTCATGCTTCTATTTTAAAAGGAAGAAATTTGAATAAGATTACTACACTTGAAGATGAAAAGGGGCATTTAATATCAGATTAAGATTCCTTACTAAAATTTTCAAGGAGTATTAATGAATTTAATGAGCAAAGAAGAGGTGTTATAAAATGATTTTAATATTAAAAGATTCTTTGATTGTTAGTTAATTCAAGAAATTAGGGAACTTTTGAATATTCCTTTCAATAATATGGAAATCAAAGAAGTGCTATTTAAGTTGCATTGCTCTGAGTCACCTGGCCCAGATGGGTTCACAGTTTGGTTTTCCCAAAAGACCTGGGAGATAACTAGTAATTTGTTTTCAAAATCAGTGCAACAAAGTTTAAACAATACCAAGATGTTGAAGAAGTTAAATCATACACATATTAGTCTTATTCCTAGGAAGAAGAACCCTCAACTCTGGTGTATTATAAGACAATGTCTTATTATAATATCATCTATAAGGTTATATGAAAACTCCTAACTATTAGATTGAAATAAGCTTTGGGAGAAGTAATCAATCCAGCTCAAAGAGCTTTCATAACAGGAAGAACATTAGGGGAAAATATTTACCTTATGTAAGAGATGCAAAAAGACTACAATTCAAGTAAAAGAATTAGTAGCTGTCTATGGAAAATTGATTTTTATAAGGTTTTTGATATAATGAGGTGGAAGTTCAGACAAAAGTGTTTGAAAGCACTTGATTTTCTAGTAAAATTCACAACAAGAATAATGATGTGTATCAAGACTTCAACACTTAGAATCCTTGTTAATGGAGTTCCCACAATGCCTTCCATTAATGTTAGGGGGAGTAGATATAAGGATCCTTTATCCCTCGATCTATTTATGCTAGTAATGGAAGGTTTATCTAGAATTCTAAAAAAATTAAAGGCTACAATAGACGATTTTTATTTCATATAAATGCAATAACCCCAAACTCACTTATTTGATTTTTTTAGATGGTCTCATTTTAATGAGTTGACATGATGTTCAATCTTTTAAGATTCTATTAGATATTTTCAAAGCTTTCTAAAAGGGATCAGAAAAGATTAGCTTGTTTTGTTTAAGAGATGTCAGCAACTCAAAGGAATTTAGTAAAATCTCAAGTATGTAATTTCGCTCTCTGCCATGGTGTGCCTATTTCACATGCTAAACCTAAACACTCTTACTATATCCCTCTCATTGAGAAGTACAAGTCCAAAATTAATGCTTGGAAAAATAGGTTCTGCTTACACTGATCATCTCAGTCCTCACCAGTATGCATATTTATTGGACAACTCATATAATCTTGCCAAGGAAAGTAATCAAGGAACTTGATCGTAATCTTAATGCATTCTTATGATCAAGCAAAAAAGAAAACTCAAAGGGGGCTAAAGTCAAGTTGCAACATCCCATTACCCATGTTAAGTCCCGAATAGTGTATATATGAGTTTAGTGAGTAGTTAGCAAGTGCATTTCATGTTCATGGATAATTTGGCATACACATACACTTGAATATTGAAATTTTGCACATTAAAATGACTATACATGTATTCATTGACAATTTTTGAGCATAATTAATTTATAAATGTGATTTTATTAATAATTGTGGTTTTTGTATGTTGAAAATTTATTGGAGAGTATAAATTGTTGGATTATAATTTTTGAAGAAATTTGGGAAAATTTCTGAAACTTTGGGTATTTCTGGACTAGAAAAAATGTCAGTGGCAAGTTAATTGATGAATGACGATAGAAATAAATGTTAAATGACAGTAGAAATTATTGATAAGTGACATTAAGATTTATTGACAATGCTATTGAAAATTTATGGGCAATTGGAGTAAATTTTCGAATTGATTGGACTAGTTAAACAAGAACTTAGTTTAAAGCCTTAGAAATTCTTAAAGCCACGTTCTTTTAATTTGAAAGACCAAGTTATTGTTTTGTCTCACTTTCTTCTTCTTCTTCGTGACTTTCTCCATTTTCTTGAAGCTTCTTCACCTTCTTCATGAGTTTTGTTACCAACCTTCTCTAACGTTGAACCTAGCTCTCTCATCTTTCGCTTGCTACTCTCATCATATTGTTTCTTTCATTTGCCCCTAGAAAACCTAACCTAATCAACCTTTAAGACATGAGAAGTTAGGGCTTCTTGATATTTTGAAGAATTTGGAGTTTTAGCAAGTAACTATCATGTTAATCCTTATGAGTTATTGGTATATGAGATAAATATGGTGATTAATTGACATTACATGATCATGAGAAAAATGGTCAATTTTCATGTACATCGTGGATATAGGATGTGAATATTAATATCTTATTTGTGTGTTTTGATGATTAATATGACATAAGCGAGTGTTGAAATGATTTTTGAGTTTGAAAGATCAATGAAAATATGAACAAACAGAGTGCATAATTTTTTTTAGAGAAAAATTGATATGTATGCTCTGTTTTAGTTTTACTATATTTACGTGAATTTTTGGGTGTTTTAGAAATGAACTCAAATAAGTTTAGAGTTAAGAAAAAGGTGTAATGTGATGTCATGATATAGAGCGGATTATAATGATAAGTTTAAGATGAAGTGAAAGTGTTGAAAGAAGATGAAAAAGTGCAACAGAAAAATGAAAAAGTGCAGCACAAAAATGAAGAAAGGCAGAAAATGATGAACATGTGTGACTGATGTTTTGATTTTTATGGTTGTGTTTATTCATGGATTTTGATTTGTTTATGATCAAGTTAATCTGAAATTGAAGTGAGAATGAAGGTGAAAAATGAAGTAGAAAATGTGTAGAAAGTGTGATAAAGGATTATGATAATTGGAGTTAAATGAAGATTAGTGTGGACAAAATTGCAAAAAAATATGATATAGAAAAGTATGGAAATAGGTTCTATTTTTGGGTTGTAATCAATTACAAAATTAGAATACTGAATTGAAAGTTGAGGCATAAAAGAATGATCAAGTTGAAATGATAGAATTTTGGCAATATAGTGTGTTGGAGTATGTTATGTAGAGTGTTTTTACTAAATATGAATTTATATTTGCGCCATACCTTAATCTGTGCATATTCAAATTAGATGGATTTTAATCTATATGAAACTAGAAACATACAGTTACAAGTTTTAAAAGAAATGGAATTTGAATTATGCCATTAAGGGTCTTGAAATTTAGCTTAAAGTTTAGTTTTGGCTTAGGCTGTAACACTATTTATGATAGATATCATGTCCTATTGTTATCAAATAAACTATATTGATTTTAGCTTAATTACAAAGTTGTCTTCACAAAAGTTGTAGCTTATTCTCTTAGCTTTCAGTTGGTACAAAGTTTGTAATTTTTGGATATTAGAACTGAGAGATATGAGTTATACAACTTTGAGTGCATGATCATACACTAGCTAATTTCGAAAGTACCAATTATACTTATGTGAGTATTGATATATGAATGATTATGTGATGAGAATAATGGAAAGATACCCGAGATTGTCATTGAACATGCCTTGTACATAATCCATATGTATACGTATGTGCATTAATGAGTACGTGTATAATTGTGCTAATTTGTGACATGTGTATATTGCATGATATAGAGGAGCATTTGGTATGTCCACATCTAGAACTTGTCGAGACTTCGAGGCAATAGATTCTGGAGCAATCTATGAGTAACTTAGACGGTCTCACTTAATTATTTATTTGTAATAAATTATGTTCTGAGTTATCTTTGAATGTGGACTTGATTGTGCTAATTCCAGACACTGAAGTCTGAGGCTTCTGAAGCATGAATATGATAATTGAAGTGCTCCTTGTATGTGAATGTGAAGAAATAAGTGTTACTCAATATGATTGTTGAATGTAGGACCAAGATCTGATGATAAATGTGAATGAGATTGTGAATGTGATTGATTGAAATAATGATTGATTGAATACGTGTGATGCATTTCATTACATGAATGCATGATTAGATAATGAGAATTGTGAATTTAGTAGCCACCGAAAATGAACTTAAAGCTTGGAATGTGATTAAGAACCGAAGGCTCACTATTTATAATGAGCCCTATCTCCCCAATAGATAAGAGATACTATCCAGGAGCCCAATATCCACAATGGATATATAACAGTTTAGGCACTCAATCACAACAATGTAATAATTGAAAGTGAGTCTCACGAGCACTACATATGTATTTAATACGTGTGTTTGATTGACTAAAATATATTATGGACATGTATTTAAATGAGAGTGGATATGTAAAGTAAATGATATATGATGCTATATGTTAAATGAAAAGATGTGAACTGTGTGTTTACATTTGTTGATGTGTTGTATGAATTGAGTGAACCATTGAGGATGGATAGCTCACTAAGTTCGCAAAACTTACAAAAACTACAACATTGATTTTTCAGGACTGAGAGAGGATATAGCGATAGAGAGACTCTACAAGAAGCATAATTCTTGTACTTTTGGAAGGAAGAAATGGCTTAAAGTTTGGTCAGCTGAGATTGAAAGATTAAATAGAAAATTTTGTATAATTCCTCTTTCTTGTAGTGTGTTTTGTATTAGGTTTTGGATAATGTACATATTTGGATGGTTTGTAAAGCTATAATGTACCTATTCAGTTTTTATGAAATAAAAGGAGGAATTCAGTTGGTTTTTAAATGTTTTGTCTTTTCTTTACGATACCATATAAGTGACTATAAATGGTGATGCCTTGACTAAGTGAGTATAGTGACTACTCTAACACCCCATTATTATAGGTTATGTACTAGAATATCCTCAGGGTGTTCCGGTATATACTCTATGGTAGTGGGGGGTTATATTGGTTGTTATCAAAGCATGGTTGGCATCTATAGGAATACATAGGAACATTAGATAGAAAAGATCATGAGAAATGCAGATAATAATTGAAGTTATTATCTATTATAAATCATCTGCCATAGGTGATCAAGTTGGACTATCAGTTGACCTAAAATTAGTAAGATACAGTAGAGAGTCCTCTGTATCTCAACCTGAGGCAATGCCTCCCAGAATTCCCCAAAGAAGGGAGAGGAGGTACGATACGATGCGAAAGCAGGGGATTGTGGAATTCTATGGAAGTATAGACCCTATAAAGGTCGAGGGATGGTTAGAAAGAACATAGAGAGTTTTCGACTAGATGGACTGCAAGTCAAGCGATACGTTCAATTATATGGTATCTTTACTGAAAGGCCCATCATATCAATGGTGGAAGATTATTCCAAGCAGTACCACCAGACCTTGCAATCTGAAGTGGGAAGATTTCCTTAGGGTCTTCAAGGAGAATTACATGCCCAAGATCTACTTGGACAGAAATATAAAGAGTTCCGGATCTGAAGCAGGGAAGATTATAGGTAGTAGAGTATGAGATTAAGTTTAGTGAGCTGATGGGGTATGCTATTACCTTAATTCCTACTGAAGAAAATAAGTGTAGAAGATTTAAAGATAGGCTAAACATAAAAATCATGACAAGGCTAGCAATCACCAACCTTAGCAATTTTACTGAGTTAAGGGCTGCCTCAATCATAATTGAGTAGCCATTGAGAGAGGGACAAGCAGAGTATGGGCAAGGGTCTAGAATGAAGGGGCTTAGTGAATTTCAGAGTGGTTCTGGCAGGAGGTTTAGTAAGTGACAGAATAGATCCTTTCGACCACTGGTTGGATTCAGATAGAGGGGTAGATTCATACATTCTGGCAGTGGAAGAGGTTTAGTGTCGGGTCAATTACCAAATTGTGAGCACTATGGTAAGAAGCACAGTGGTGAGTGTTAGAGATTATTTGGAGCATGCCTCATATACGCCTCTTTTGCTCATCAAATTGGAGATTGTCCTACTGCTATTGGAGCTTAGTTTGGTATACTAGGAGGATCAGTGAGTGAAGCTAGTGTCCAATAGAGCCGAGCTAGTGGGTCTGGATAGAGAGGTCATGGTAGAGGCGGAGTGAGATTTGGAAGTCCTGCTATTAAGATTGAAGTATATAGCAACTAAACTCAGTCCCAAATAAGAGTGTATGCTATGACCAGACAGGAGGCTTAGGATTCTCTGGATGTCATTGTAGGTGTGCTATATATTTTCGATTATGAAGCATTTGCATTGCTAGATCCTGGATCTATGTATTCTTTTGTCTCACCGTATCTAACATCTAGGTTGCATTGTGATAGAGAGCTATTAAAATATGGATTAGAAGTGAGTACACTGATAGGTAGTACCACAGTTATAGGAGAAGTATGCAAGAGATGTTTGATTCTAATTAATCAAACATAATTGGAGGTAGACTTAATCATATTACAATTGAGGGAGATAGATATTATACTAGGTATGGATTGGCTCACTGCTCATAGGGCTATTATGAACTGTTATACTAAGGAAGTGGTATTAGAATCTCCTAATCAGCCAAAAGAAACTTTTAGAGGTATTATTCAAGCAGTGCTAGCCAGGTTAATCTCATTTATGAGTGGTTTGAGGTTAATGCAAGGAGGATGTGAGGCTTATCTGGCTCACATCATAGATACTCGAGCTGAGCAGAATATACAAGACATTCTTGTTGTTAGGAAATTCTTGGATGTATTTCCCACTGAGTTGTCTAGTTTACCACCAGATCGAGAAACAAAGTTCACAATTGACATAGTTCTAGATGATGCTCTTATTAGACTCAGTGTATTAACATAGGGAGCTCTAGTCTTATTTATGAATAAGAAAGATGGAGCTCTAAGACTGTGCATCAATTATAGGCTACTAAATTGGGTGACAATGAAGAATAAGTACCCGTTGCTTAGAATTGATGATTTGCTTGGTCATTTACAAGGAGCTCTGGTGATCACTAAGTTGGATTTGAGATCTAGGTACTATCAGTTAAAGATAGCAGAAGTTGATGTACTAAAAAGTGCATTCAGGAGCAGATATGGACATTTCGAGTTCTTAGTAATTCCATTTGGGTTAACTAATGCTCCAGCTGTATTTATGGCTTTGATGAATAAGGTGTTTCAGCCCTACCTGGATCGATTTATGATTGTGTTTATTGATGACATACTAA
>JANSVA010000002.1:36401915-36437520 GCA_025504915.1 Erythroxylum reticulatum | reverse complement strand
TAGTCATTCGTAATGAATACATAAGCTCTTTGTTTACAAGTTATATTTATATCAATAAACACTATATTATTTATTATGCCATGTATCTTTTTTCATATAAAAAAGTAGGAAGCAACTACATGGACAAGAGTGTGATAGGATCACACTCTACAAAGTCACTCACTATAAGGAAGGTCATGTGTGGATGTTAGAAGAAGAGGAAAATAATCAAAGTTGAATGTTAGAAGAAGTGGAAAATAACTATATAAGTATAAAATTTTGTTTGAATTTTAACTTTTATTTATGTATTACTAACTAATAATATTTACATTAAATATTGGCTTTCTTTTTTTAATTTTAGAATAAGACGTAAAAGTTGTTTCAAAAATCAATGTCTGAGGGGAATGAGGTAAATGTAGAAGACATTTGCAATTCTATGGTTGGTACACGTTCTAGATATATCAAAGGTTCTGAGTTTGGCCCTAAGCCAAATGTTTTGTCCTCATTAAGATCCACATACATTCAATGTCTTAAAGAGGAAAACAAACCACTTAAGGTTCAATTACAATATACTGAAAAAAGTTGTCTAAGTATGAGAGGTACCTCAAAAAATTAATTAGCCCGGATTATCAAAGCAGTGAAGAAGAAATTGAATGGTATTAATAACATCTCCTATACTTTTTTTAATTCCTATTTTATTATAATTTAAATTTAATACTTTTTCTCATATTATAGATTTGAAGAAGAAGTAATGCCACTGAGTGATTTGTACGATATTTTGTAAACTAATCTCAGTATTTGTTATTTTGTTAAAGTTGTAATTAAAATCTTGTACATTAAGAAATTTAATGATTTTTATTTTTATATAAAATGCTTCTTTTTGTATAATTTTTCATTATAAATTAACAATAAAAAATCCTAATATTATATACAATAATATGGATTAAAAATGTAAAAATAATTATAATTCAACATGGTATAACATTTCATTAAAATGAAGATTAAAAGTTTAACTGTATTTTACAAAACGTAGTTAAAATTATGTGGAAACATAGCTAAAAATTTTTGTCTATGTTTTTAGATTCATAGCTAAAAACATTTACCTATGAAAACTAAGCGTAGCCAATTGGTATTGGCAACGATTTCTCCAAACGTCAGTAACAGTTTTTCACCAAGAAAATAAAGCGTAGGCAAAAACTATTAGTAACAATAAGTAAAAAAAAGTTGCTTATAGTTTTTAACTATGAGAATTTGGTGATGTTTTCAATGATGAATATAAAATGTCGCTAATAACTATTAGTTATGATTTTGGGACCTTTAGTTATAATTTTTTTTATAATCAATGGTCCTTTTTGTGTAGTGATTAAACTTGATGATAAAGTTTAGATCTTTATGTAAGAGTTCTTTCAATATGTTGAAATTTTAGAGTTGGGAAGCAAGAAACTAAGAGATAGTACATGAGAGGTTCACAGATTAAGCTATACTCGGTTGTTTTTAGAGAAAATAGGACAAAATTTTGGTTCTTAAGGCTTAAAGGGTGTTCTAAAAGTTTTCATCTATTTAACTCAATATTTCATGTCTAGGGTTTAGGACCTTCTACCTTGTTACGAGTCATTTTTCTGTTTGATCATTTCGTAAAAAAATTTTCTAACTACATTTCAGTTTATGGGTATCCCTTACATTTTCAAGTTTAGTAGTCTCTATTGATGAGGTATTTCTTGTATCTGTATAGACTTTGTGTCTCATTTGCCACTCATTTCTTATAAAAGGTCAATTCTTTTAGAAATTATCTCTCGACTTTAATTTATCAATAAAACTCACTTTTTGGCTATTATTACAACTTAGGTCTTCGAGCTTTAATTTTAATTTACCAAAAACTATTCAAAGGTTAAGTCTTTTGTTTATTTTGTGCTTTGGTTCAAAGTTACTCCTCACTCCTCTTTGCAATTTCCCACTAGTAAGGTCTCTCACTAATCGTGTTATTTCAGGGGAGATGTGGTCATTATTATTTCAGATTTGGACCATCTAAGTTTTTGTTAGCTTGTGGATGTTCGCGCTTGTGATTTTTCACATCCATGTATTATGGTGTCTATTTTAAGATTTAATATTCTTCTTTTGCTATGATATTGTTAATTGGAGGTTTTTTACTTTTCTAATAAAAATAAAAATATTTTAAAATTAATTGCTGTAAATATTTTTTTGGGTTAGGGATAGGGTTTATGTAGGATTAATTATGGTTTATATACTGATTAGGAGCTACTTCTTCCCCATTGGTATAATTAACTATATATTTACACCATAA
Organism: Erythroxylum reticulatum; assembly: GCA_025504915.1. Taxonomy (NCBI): domain Eukaryota; kingdom Viridiplantae; phylum Streptophyta; class Magnoliopsida; order Malpighiales; family Erythroxylaceae; genus Erythroxylum; species Erythroxylum reticulatum. Next base: position 36,435,239 of record JANSVA010000002.1, on the reverse strand, counting down.
TGCTTAGTGATTGATGTTATGTTGTCTTTAAGATACTTATTTTGGTTTATAATTTGTTTTACGAACGAGTTGGAGGAACAAGAACCAAAATGAGCTAAAAACATATCCTTTGTGTCATTTTATCGATGTTTGATCTTATTTGCCTTAATAGAAACAAAAACAAAATGAGTTAGGGTAAAAATGGGATATGACACACAAGGCTGTGAATAAGACTATGTGAGTCACTTAAGCATATAGGAGCATAATGTGATAGCCCAGATCACCCGCTCACAGATATTGTCCGCTTTGAGCCTTGGCCCAGCCAAGCCCTCATAGTTTGTTTTTCCTGAGGTCTTCCTAGGAGGTCACCCATCCTAGTACTACTCTCACCCAAGCACATTTAACCTCGGAGTTTTGATGGCATCCGTTGCATTAGGCCATAGAAAATGCGTCTATAAGGGAGAGGTATCCATAACCTTATAGGGCGTACTTCATTCCCTTCTCTAACTGATGTGGGATCTCACACTCTCCAACCCCCTTAGGGCCCAACCCTCTTTTGGGGTCCAACCTAGCTGACACGATGGTTCGGATACCAGCTCTAATACCACTTGTAATAGCCCAGATCACCTACTCACAGATATTGTCCGCTTTGGGCCTTGGCTAAGCCAAGTCCTTTCGGTTTTGCTTTTCCCGAGGCCTTCCCAGGGGGTCACCCATCCTAATACTACTCTCACCCAAGCACATTTAACCTCGGAGTTCTTATGGGATCTAGTGCATTAGGTCATGGAAAACATGTCTTTAAGGAAGAGGTATTCGTACCCTTATAACGCTTACTTCGTTCCCCTCTCTAACCAATGTGGGATCTCACACTTGAAGATGAAGTTTCAAGTAGCCCAATAACCTACTCGGCCATATAGGGGCTTACACAATTTTATAAGTGAGCACAATCATGTATCTTAGCCATATAGCTCCTTGCGAATGTGTATATTCATATTTCTAGCAAACTTGACATACACAATCATTTATATGATTGTGTAGTTGACTATGTGTAGGGGAGAAGAGTTATTAGATCCTGAAAATTTTTCTAAATTACTTATTATTTGTTTAATTATTTACTTATGTTTTATTTTTTTGTTTAATTATTTATTTTGAGAATTGGACCATTAATTTAGTGGGCCTAAGTAGAAATTAGAAATTTGAATGGGCATATTAGAATTAAATTAGTGTATGGTATGGTATTTGAGAAGATTAAAGGAATTAGTAGATGGATTAAACGAAAGAAGGGGCAAAATTGGAAAGACTAAGTGGGGCAATTTTTGAAGAATAAGCTAAAGATGAGTCTTGAATTAGAAAAGAGAAGAGAGGGTGTCATGAGAACCAAAGAGAGCAGGAAGAAAAAATGTGAAAAGGAGAAGAGAAGAAGGAAAAATCTTGGGAGAAAAGAGAAGCAAAGAAGAAGAAAAGAAGAGGATCATCTTATTAAGGCAAGCTACATGCTATTTTCTTCTTATTTGGTTTGAAAAAGGAAGTATAAAAAAAATTGGGTTTTGTGATGGGAATGAATGGAGGAAGAAGATGATTAAGAGACCCATTTGATTTTTAGGGCTTCTAAACTAGGTTTTGGCTTTTCTAACCTAGATAGACCATGGGTAAATTAATGCTAAACCCATTTTAGCAATTATTTCATTTATTGTGATTTTGAAGTTTTAGGGGTTTATTGAATTAGAATTTAATGGGAAATTGGTTTGTTTTCAGAAATCAAGAAAATCCTACCCAAGAGCAAAGGGAAAGGCAAAATTGAGTTTGTATTTTCAAGAGTTATAAGGTGGGTAAAATATTTATAGTTATTGTGTAAATGGGCAATATGCCTATGTGTTTGTGTATATGTTTGAATTGCCAAATTGTGAATTGCTGTAATGTGTAAAATGCATTATGAGGTGTTTTATGTTATGCATTGAAAGATGTATGACATTTGATATGATTGAATTGTGAGTATGATCATGTTAGGCCTTGGAATTGTATTATGTCATTTTGATCTAAATGGAAAGAAGAAAAGCATAAGAAAGTATGAATTTGTGATTGATTGAATTGAGCATGAAAATTGATTATGTTTGGTCAAGAGTGGAACCGTTTCGTAGTCACGTGCACGTCGATATAAGGCTTTCTCTCGGCTACCTGCTTGTGGCACATGAGATCCAAAAAGTGAACTCGTTTCACTCACGGTGTAAACTTTGATTTCTTCGTTTTGTTCCATAAAACCCTCGAGCTAATTATTTATGCATTTGCATTTTGATATGTCAAGTTATGATGCAATTTGAGTGCTATGTTTTGATGACAAATTACATCCAATATATTCTATGTGAAGATGCATTGAATTATGACATGTGAATTGGAATTGGGAATGTTGAAATTTCATTGCTGGATTAAGACAAGACATGTATGCCTATATGAATATTCATTTATGTTTGATTGTGTAGCTCGTTGCCAATGGCTATAAATATATTATCCATTAAGCTTTGTAGCTCAACCCATAATTTTCCCTCCTCAGGTGCAGAACGAGAAGATTAGCGATCCTTGCAAAGCAATCAGAACTCCAAGATAGCTAGAAATCTTTTGTACTAAGCTAGTAAATATTTTGGATAGCTTTATAGGCATATCAAACATGAGCATCCTTTTTGTATTTTGTATTAAGTTTATATGTATGTTGATATGTAAGTAAAGCTTGTTCAAACATTTACTTTGTTTAGAAATAAGAATAAGAAATTGAGAAGTTCCTTTTGTGTATGATTATGTTAGTTTAAAGGTAGAGTATAATGGTTGTGGGAGTGGAATGTGTGTGTGCATATTCTTCTTTGTTAAGATTACAAATTGTTGTTAGTATTAAAATAGTATGTTAGAGTTAGAAAGATTGTATGTGATGAATCATTTGAGGTGAGATCCAAGAGTTTAATGAAAATTATTTAGTAGTTGAATTGATATAAAGAGATATTGCATTTTATAAGCTTTCATAGGTAAAGAAATTCTATTATGAACTCAAAGGAAAAATTGCATCGATATAGGTAGAATTAGCCAAAGTCTTCTTCATGAAAGTTGTATCTTATCTCTCTATCTTTCCAACAGTATAAAGTATGTGATTTTTGGATATCAGAGTTGAGAGTTATGACCATTACAAGTTAGGATGTCATAGAGGGTGTATACATGGAACAACTATAGTGAATGAAGTGATATTGCACTAGAAGAGGTGAATTTGAAGAGATTATGAGTAAAAGGGACGTTAGAATGGATTTAGGATCCATTGGAGGGGTCTTGGAGGGTGAAAATTTTTGTTACACCTGAAGGTTACACGGTTAGGCCGTGTATTCCTGATGTAGAAAAATTTCCAGACCTGAAGGTTACATGGTCTACCCGTGTAGTTTCACATCTCCTGTGTTTTGACCCTCCAAATGACAAAATCTCATTTTGAGTCCTTCACGAAAGTTATATATCCAGAAGTACTCTTCGAAACATTGAAAGTTATGCCAATTGTCCTGAGATAGGTACAACTTGATTGAGGACATAAGCATGGTTGATTCTTTTGGCCATAACTTCATAACCCGACCTCCAAATTAAGTGATTCTTGAAGCAATAGATTCCTGACACATTTTTCCTATCTCTCAATTAAAAAGAATTATAGCTTTTAGGGTCAATTTGAAAAAGATTGATGGAAGGAAAATGAGGGATTGGTTGGAAGGGCCTAACTAGGTTATGAACATTCTTTGGATTTTTAAGCACATCTTGACTATAAAGCTCCGAATGAGATGTTTCTTGTTTCAAAATAAACTAGAGACATAGAGCTATAATTGTATTAAAGAAGTCAATTTGTGATGTTGGTGATTGGCTGGTATGGGCAAGCCACACTTGTGAGATGACAGTAAAGTGAGGGTTCATTAGAATAACCCTACAAGGAAACTAGCTCACGCTTTTTGACTTCGGATAGTTGGGCTTCAGAAATGAGGTCCAACATGTACATTAAACATGGTAGGGGAAGAAACAAAATTTCTCTACAATGACATTTAACATTGTCCCCTTTTTTTCCTGTTCTATCTAGATGATTGTAGAGAGAAATGATAACATTGATGCTTTGCCACTTCAATTTCCCTTTTCTTCGATCAAATTCAATAATCACTCTCTTTCCAATCCCTTCTATGTCAACAGCTTCATAAAAAAAAAAATTCATCACAGACAACATTTATACAAGAAGAGCTAATCAGTATCAACCTCTTACTTTTACCCCTAAACCTCTCCTAGCACTTAATCATCGCCATCAAGCTCAACCTATAATTGCACTCATAAGCCCACCACCAAATTTCCTCTCTTTCTCAATTCTAATTAACTCTCTCACTTTCTTTTCAGTAGTGCTAAACCCATTTGCGTTCTCACTATTCTCTGATACACTCCACAAGTCCACCATCATCTTACAACTGTTAGCTCAAGGCTTCTAAATTAATCATTTTAATGTTAACAGTTAATAATTATTAGTTACATTTCAAAATTGAAACTTATTTAATTGAATTATCTCATTTATTTAAGAAAGATAACGATATAAAAGAGGTTATACAACTTAGTTATGTGTTTAAATAAAAAAATGTCTAACAATTCCTATTCTACAAGAACCAATCTAACAAATGCAATCAAATAATCAAAAATGATCCCACAAAATCTGGAATGGATAGTTCAAATCATATTTGTACGAATAAAGGAACATGTTATCCACCTGATTCAATAATTGGTCGCGGGACATAGTCAAAGGATTATCAAAATAACTAGATATTTGAAAGTATTGTCAAAGATTATAGGGAAGACATTTTAAAAGATTTAAAGTCGATTCAATTAGTTAGGTCATGATAGAATTAAAGCAATGACTAGTTGAAGAGAACTTCTATTTAAGAGAGAGCCACTACATTCAATAGATACAAGTTTTCAAAAATATATTAGTAGTAGCAACATTCACTCCCGAAAGTTATAGCCTTTGTGCTTTATATAGTGAAAAGACTTTGTTTAGAGAGATTGTTATTCATTGAAGCCTATATTGAGCAAATCCCACTTTCAATTATTGAGAGCTTATAGAGGCTAGTCAAATATTACTAGCGTAGAAGGTTGAAGAACCTTGTAAAAGATATACTTGTGAGCTTGGAAAGGCTTGTCAAATTACTACATAGAATTTTTTTAGTAAAATACTTAAGTTGGATAGTTGGAGACTGGAAGTAGACTTAGTTATAATCGAACTAGTATAAATTGACTGTGTCACTCTTTCTATTTCTTTTCTTAGCTTTTAAATATCTGCATTTTAGTTATTGTTATTTTCAAATTACAAGAGGCTCCTTTCTTTTAAAATTTTAACAGCCACCTATCCTTTATACGAATTGGTAGTAACGTTTGAAAATTTTCAAATCACATACAATTCAGTCGTCTCTTGCGTGTGTTTACTTTATTAACAACTATTACGACCATGTTGGTTAGTTCTTACATGAGAAAGAAGAGACCCATAAAGGTGTTGAAGGAGTACTATTGGATGCTCAAGCTTGGAAAGGTGGAACATAGATCGATTTTTCGGGTTTTGATTGGTGAATTATGCAAGGTTGGGTGGGTTCTTAAGGTCTTGATGGTTTAAAAGAATATGGTAGATTTGAGATTTTTGCTTGAGGCTCGATTGAGGGCTAAGGTTTGTAGGAGTTTGCTGAGGGAGGCTGTAGAGTTGGATATGGCGTTGTGACGTTGTTTTGAGGATGAAAATGGTGGCTAGAGAACAACCCAAACATTGCAGTTTGGATACTTCTTTTTTTAATTTCTTTAATCTTCCTCCACGTAAGATAAATATTGGCACTGGAGGGTTAATTAAAATGGATAGTTGAAGTTATTTTTATACGACTGAAAATTTTTATTTTTTTACGGTCTAAAAGGATCAGTTTGAATTTTAATGTCTTTTGCTTTAAATTATCAGTAAGGTTTACTTGCATTTTAAACAAGAGAAAGGCAAGGAGATACTATCTTGCAATCAGAAACATTTTGTATGTATCCAATTTAATCACAACTAAAACACAAAGCCTTGTACCAATTTGTAACACCTGTTGTTCTTCCAGCACTACTAACTTGTGCAGAGGGTACATAAGCTGCACTCAGCGGTGGGGGCGGAGGGGGTGCCGGAGACACTGGGACAGTTGCAAGCTCTGGATTGTAGAAAAAGTCATCAGAGTACCTTAGGTAACAACTGGGTGTATATACTTGTCTAGATACAATCCCAACACCGTATTCCCTAATCCAATCAGTTACATAGTTCAAGCATTCGATGCATTGAGCCATTGTCAAATCAGGAGTGCATTGAGCCATTGCGAATATACCTCGTCGATCTGTCACCGTCACGTTTCTCGCTGCGAACTTAAGGTGATAATCACCCAAAGAAGTAGCAACAGTTAGGTTACGCAACAGTCCATTGAGCACAGAGCTGAACTGATTGATTTCCGAGTCGGAGATGTTTACCGAACGAAATCTGGAAAGAGCAGGATTGGACTCTTTGATTCTATATATGTAGTGGTTGGCGTACCTTACCATGCAATTTTTGTACCAAACAATGGCCTTCATCTCGTTGGGACAACTCTCCCGGAGCACTTGTATAGAATCACGGATACTGTTCTTGCAAGTGTCAGTAGATATATCTCCTCTGCAAAGTGCCATAGAATAAACTGTGTTATTGTCTTCGCCAAGTTGGTCATAGTAAAAGCCGTGGTCGAGTTTTGGGTTCGATAAGAAAGAGGTGAGGAGGTGATCGAGATTTGATTTGTAGGTGCTATTATTGGTGAAGTTGCTTTCTTGGGAACATACAACCAGCGGAGGATAATATAGATCTTGTGTTTTGACGGTGAAAGCAAATTGCAGAAATATGGGATAAGAGAATAGTAATAGCAATCCTGAGGCGATGCTTATTGCCATTACCCTCTACTCTTTTGCTATTTGATGGGAACTGGGAATCTTCACAACAAGGGTCTTTTATCCGAAGGATGTAGTAAACGGCCAAAGAAATTATGTTTTCTTTTTCATTTAATTTGTGTAAAATCGCAAAAGCGGATATGCTTTTTTTCTTCAAACAATATGATGAATTAAAATACTATTGTTACATTAAACCGGTAAGAAAATTTAGAAATTTAAGATTTAAGCATTCAAAATATTAAACCATTATGAAAATATATATAATAAATAAGAAGTTAAAAATATAAATACAATTACACACAAAAATTGTAATTATGAACAACAAAATTAAAATTTCACAAACATTACAAGAAAAAAAGGTTTTGCCATGGAAACTACCAATAAATTTGATGACGGAAAGAAACATCAGAGAAACGACCGTTTGTAAATTTAACGATAGTATGTGTATTCGTAGGTATCATTAGCGACGAAATTTTAGATTTTTGTCAATAAATTAAAGAAAATTGACTAAAAGATTTATAGAATTCCGCCGCTACTTTGAAGATGGAATCCTAATATTCTGTCGATGAATTTGCCGATAGTAAATCGTATGTTCGTCGCTAAAGTTACAAACAAATATATATGTTTTTGTCTATAAATTTATTGACGGAAACATTAACTATCGCTAAATTTTTGCCGACAAAGTGATATATTTCGTCGGTAACCTATATACGGATTTATTTATTTCATTGCTAATTAGTGATGGAATGGTATTTAATGTACCAAAGGAAGTTATAGTCTCGTCACTAATTAGTGACAAAACATTATAATTATATCAGGAAATGTAACTTTGATAAATTTTTACTTCCAGTTCTCACTTCTTACCTGCGTTTTTTGTTCATAATATTATGATTTCTTTGTATATTTAATTTTTGTAAATAATAAAACATTGATTGATAAATATAAGGTAAACATTATCTTGATTGTTAATATAATAAAAAATAAAATGTACACAAATAAATAATCATTGTAATTAACTGTACATTAAGAATTTGTACAAAAACTTAGGTACAACAAAACATCAAATACAATCACTTATATAGGTAGTGAAGGCGGATGCTTTGACTATTGCGATGAGGTATTGTCCCTTCCTTCAATTGATCTATTTTATTACGGAGTTGAGTTATGTACTCCATCATCTGTTGCAACTGAGTTGCCAACCTCTCTACCATGCTCTCAATCTAGAGGACTCTCTCATTTGATACAAACTGCCTACTAGATTCAGGTGTAGTGGACGTGGAAGATTGCAAATAACATGTGTTCGCAATTGAACTTAAACCAAAAGTCCTTCCAAGGTAGTCCCTACCACCCACTGCATCAAGATATGCCTGACTCTCATCAACAGTTTTAGAGCTATGAGACTATCGTGCAATGCTTTCTTGTATTTGGCCTTATCATTATAATTGTTTGTGTTACTAAATGATTCTTTTTAAGAATAATATTAAAATATAGATTTTACATATATAAACTTGTCTACGTTGCGTGTTGACAAAGGTCATACCATCATACTTCTTGGTATGAATGTGCTAAAAGAGTTGGCATGGTGTAGGCTTTTTACCCATAGATTGTTTTTGTGCATCAGAATAAATTATTATAAGTTAACTACAATTTACAATAATTTTGACAGAAATTTCTCTATTTTTATGATATATACCACTTGTTAGACAAAAAATTTAACTCAACAACCTAGCCATTATTGGTACCAAACATTTATAACATTATTATTCTCCATAATGCACATATGTTTTCATTTTAAATTTCATACATCAAAGTACATTGAAATCAAATTTCATAAATCAAAGTACAAAAATTAGAATATAAGTGTAAAGTTTAGTACATGCTCTTGGTGGGTCAAAGATCCTCTAGTGTGTACGAGTAGGCTCTCTCTATCTGGTCTTCTACGTTTATTGGTATAATTGTACTTTGAAATGGATATTGCCTTAGGTGATGCCCAATACTATTGCCAACGACTTCCATATTTCTTCAGATATATATGGTAGTCGTACACCATTCTTATGTATCGAAGGAAGAAAGTCTCTATAACGTATATGAGCTTGTCTCTCCTATGCATTATAAATTACAACATCAAATTTTGGATCCCAAAAAAATTCTTTCTGAAAAAAAGAAAAACATAGAATAAGTACTTAGAAACGATAATATTTATCTAATTAATTTATAAAATTAGATAAAATATAAAAGATTAAATAATATTTTTTGTGTACCTCAAACTCCTGATAATATAAATTCTTTGTCTATTGAGAGACATTCTTCCATATATAACCCTCAAGATCTATCCTCTCCTTAAATTTAGATGAGATATTTCTTGAGCATGTTCCATACGGAACCAACCTGATATATAAGGTATTTTAGATCATTTTCAAATTAAAACCTATAACTTCAATGTGAACCTATGATGTTTTTATGTGTTACAAAATTGTTGATAATTGTGATATACGTTCTTCCATCAACTCCTTTAGCCCCAGGCTAGAGATTACCTCCTTCATCAGCAATGTTTTCCCTTAATATCTCTATTAGTATAAGGCTAGAAGATGGTGTAGCAAAACTATTGGATGGTATAGTAGTAGGTACAGAAGGTGACACCTTATTTAGATATGTAGTAACATATGTAGAATGTGATGCTAAACCTAGAAATGCACTAGCTTCTCCAAACCATTGTAACCTAAACCTTGATCGCATCATATCCTGTTTTCTCTTTGGCGACATAATTTTAACTTGAAACTCACAATTTATTAAATTTTCCAGTAACAGAATAATATAAATTCAATATATAATAATATAGAATAGAATAATATCCTATTACAAACACAAATTAATCTCTATCAACACTTAATTGTAAATCAAAATCATCATCATCTTCTTTTTCTGAGGAATTAGAATCAAAGTTAGGCTCCTATTCAGATCTCTCACGCTCCTTATCCTCTCTAGATGAAATGTCAACATATTCTTTATTTTGATCATTCAAAGGTTCATTCTCGTCATATGTTACATATGTATTTATTTTATAAACATCTTCTTGAAATGCTTCACTTTCAATTCTCTTATTTTCTCCTTTTCTATGTAATTCAAAAATACCTATAGGTTTTACTTGCATACGTCCGATTAATCTTTAATCTAATTTATTTCATCGTAAGCTGGGAAAAGGGACATAATACACCTGGATCGCTTGCATCACCAAAATAAACGGTTCAAATTGGCTAAATCTTCTTCACTAGTTGATTTCAACGAAATTATATCAACTATGCACTTTTGTTTCAACATTAAAACTTGGATCAAACCATTCACACTTAAATATCTCGCTCCGTTTTATTGGCAATGCAAGGTACCCAATTTTATGTATCTTAATAATTTTACCATAGTAATCCATCAATTCTCCCTATATGCAAACCCCACTATTTATTATAGCTATGCTATGACTATGATATTCTGTATGAAATTTTTATACATTATCAAAATACACTAAATATGATTTAACAGTTCACAAAGGTCCTTTGGTAAGATCATATATAAACTTGGTTTCTATTGGATTCTCTGAGGCCTACATAAAAAAATTATCATATTGTCATCTAATCATTTTGATATGATAATTCAATCATTTAAATTATTGCAAGTGAAACTTACATATGTCTCAAACCATTAAGGAAAGTGTCTTTCAACTTTTTTTTATATCGTCCTTTGTTTTTTTAGGCATTAGCTTGCATAACCATTGCTCGTATTATTATGTATTTTAGTTGTGAACAACAGTAACTTCGGAAACTCAAATAATCTATTTCAAAATCAACTTAAACCTACTAAATGAAAGGCTAAACCTCTTGACAATTTAATAAAATGTAACCATGAATAACCTTTATTTCTTTTACTGTTAACATTCTTCTTACTGAACATTCATATGTTCGTCTTGGATATGTGCAAATGGATAATTTACCGTCAACATCACCCGTTTCTCCCCCTTTTTCATTACGAGAAATTTTTCTTTCTCTTGTGAGCATATACGACTCAAAATAATGTGAACAAAATGTACTTACTTCCTCCATAAAATAAGCATTACATATCGAACCTTTAACTCTATCCTTGTTTTTGATTTTTTTCTTCGAATGATGCAAATACCTAAATTACAAATAGGGTTATGTAAATTCTATGATTAAAATATGGTATAATTTTTATTTAAATATTAACTATAATTACCTCTCAGATGGATACATCCATCGATATTGAACTAGACCAGCAAGTTTAGTCTTATGTGCTAAATGCCTGAGTAAATGCTCCATATAGTCAAAGATGTTTGGAGGGAAAATCCCTTCCAATTTGCACAAGATAACTAAAATTTCCTTTTCTAGTTTTTCTATTTCAATTAATTTTATTTCAGATGATGTTAAGCTTTTAAAAGCAAAATTAATTAGATTATAGTTTTTTAAGCTTTATTTGGCAGTAACTTCCAAAATCCAATTGGAATTAGCCTTTGCATAAACATATGATAGCCATGACTTTTCATCCCAAATAATTTGCACATTCTCATGCCCACACACCTTGCCAAGTTTAAAACATAACTATTGGGAAACTTTAGACTTTTCAACCATTAGCATAAATTTTCCTTCTATTTTTTGTCCAAAGTGTAACATGCTTTTGGATATTTACCAGTGCGAAGATCTTTATCTAACTCCTTCCTTCTACAAAAAAGATTTAAATTAGCGCATGATTTTGCATTATCCTTTATCCTCCCTTCAATGTTCATTATGGTGTTGAACAAATTATGAAATACATTTATTTCAATATGAATCCCATCTAGATTATGACGTATCAAATTACTTTTCCAATATGGAAAATCCTAAAAGATACTTTGTTTTCTCCAACCAAAGTTTTTACTAATGTGTCTATTAACTTCTTTAGCTTCAATTTTTGTAACTTTCAGTAACCCTAATTTATCAATCTCCTACAATATCTCTTCACTAGCTTTGTGAGGGGAAGGATATATTTATACCATCCTATTCTTAATGAACTTTTATTTATTGCATCTAAATGGATCATCTGGAGAAAGAAATTTCTTATGGTCATCAAACCAAGATGTTTTGGCCTCATTAGGAAGATAAAATGCATCAAAATCGTTACTACAGTAAGGACAAGCCAATTTCCCTATTGTGCTCCATCCAAACAACACAACATACATAGGGAATCACTATTAGTCCATATCAAAGCTACTCTCAACAAAAAATTTTACCTAAAAGACACATTATATGTCTCCATATCAAATTACCAAAGATGATACAATTCAAAGACCAATGGTTGTAAGAAAACTTCAACTTTATGCTTTTAATTCGAAGGCCCTGGCATAATCACCATTAATAACATATATTCCACATTCATACACATACATGGATGGAAATTATAAGAAGGAATTATGACTGGTTATGAAGAATATTGTTAGCCGGATTGACCAAATGGTTAGAATCCATTTGTCGACCATCCCAACCTAACATTCCAACTTTTAATTGCAAACTCAAAATGGATGTTTTTGAAATGTTTCCATGTGAGTGCATCCAATGGATGACTCATTGTTCCATCTTCCTGTTCATGTTCATTATGTCAGCTTATGTGAGATGCAGTAACATTATAAGCATATAGTCTTTAAAGTCTCAAAGTTGGTAAGACATAATACATCAGTTTTCAAGGTACTAACTTTTTTTAATGTAATGCTTTCTAGGTTTGAACTTAAATTGAACACAAAATTTTCACTCTTGTAACTCCACATCATCTCCCTAAAACATCATACTCCCAAAATTGCAACAATCAATTTTTTCAACTAGCAAACTAAGACCCCCATAAGTTTCCACATATTATAGAAATTATTAACCATTGTATGATCATAAGGTAATGATTCATTATACCAAGTAAGACTTTTATCCAAATTTTAATAAAAAATATGCCCTCCAAACTTTATGTTCAATATTCAAGCAATTAAAGATAATTGAGTCATGTTCTGACAATTTGGCCATAATTCTTGGTCAACTGGTTGATCGTGATTTTTCGATATATGTAATTTTTAGTTAATTAGGGATATATAAGAGCATTTAAATATGATATGTAATGAGAGACTTGTATAGTGATCACAACTATTGTTTGTTATAGGTCATTTGCTATAACAGATCAAGTAGTAGAGTCAGCTGGCCTTGAGTCCATAGGAGCCAATAAAGAGTCTCCAATACCTTAATATGAACAGATGCCTCCAAGAATTCCTAAGAGAAGGGAAGGAGGTATGATAAGCTTAGAAAGTAGGAGATTATAAATTTCTACAGAAGTACATACCCTGCGGAGGCAGAAGGTTGGTTGGAAAGAATAGAGTGGGTATTTGATCTGATAGACTGCGAGTCTGATGAAAGGTTTGACTATGCAGTCTAGTTACTGCAAAGCCAGCTTATCAGTGGTGGAAAACTATTCCTTGTAGTTCTGCCCGACCTTGTAGACTGAATTGGGAAGATTTTCTAAAAGTCTTGAAGGAGAACTATATGCCCAAGATTTACCTAGATAAGAAGATGAAAGAGTTTCTAAATTTGAAACAGGAGAATCTTACTGCAGTTGAGTATAAAATGAGGTTTACTGAGTTAATGGGATATGCTATTGCATTGATTTCAATTAAGGAGGATAAATGTAGGCAATTTGAGGATGGATTGAATATGGAGATCAGAACAAGGTTGGACATTACTAATCTAAGTAGCTTTACTGAGTTGAGAGCTACATTGATTCGAATTGAGAAATTACTGAGAGATGGGCAAGGAGAGTATAGGTAAGAATGTAGAATGAAGAGGTAGGGTGAGACCCAAGATGATTATGGTAGGAGATTTAGCAAATGCTAGAATAGATCATTTCGATCACAGACTGGATCGAGATAATCAGGATTTAGACCAAGAGGTGGTTTTGTTTAGTTTGGTAGTGGAAGAGGTCAAGTATCTAGTGGCCAAACACAATAGATGCCCAGTTATGAGTAGTATGGAAAGAAACATGGTGGAGAATGTTGGAGGTTAACGAGAGCTTGTTTATGTTGTGGTTCTTATGAGCATCAACTTAGAGATTGTCCAGCAACCTTAGGAGCATAGTTTGGAGGGAGAGGGGGATCAGTGACTGAGACTACTATCTAAAAAAGTAGAGCCAGTGGAGTAGGACAAAGAGGTAGAGGTAGAACCAGTTCAACAGGTCCTAGTGTTAGGACTAAGGTGTGGAGTAACCAATCCCAGTCTCAGCCCAGAGTTTTTGTTATCACCAAACAGGAGGCACAAGACTCCCTAAATGTTATTATAGGTGAGCTAAATGTCTTTCAATTTGAGGCATTTTCATTATTAGGTCTAAGATCCACATATTCATTCATTGCACCACATCTAGCATCCAAACTGCATTGTGAGATAGAGATGATGAAATTTGTCTTAGTAGTGAGTACTCCAGTAGGAAGTACTACAGTGAATGGGGAAGTCTATAAAGGATGCATTATTCAAATTAATCAAGCAGAGTTGGAAGCTAATTTGATAATATTGCACTTGAAGGAGATAGATCTCATATTGGGAATGGATTGACTTACTGCACATAGGGTGGTAATGAATTGTTATACTAAGGAAGTGATTATTGAATCCCCTATCAACCAAGGGTTGTATTTCGAGGTGTTAGTTAAGCAATGCTAGCTAGACTATTTTCCTCAATGAGTGCCTTTAGGCTGATACGAGGTGAATGTAAGGTATACCTAGCCTATGTAACAGATACCTAAACTGAGCATACAGTATGGGATATTCCTATTGTCAAGAAATTCCCAGATGTGTTTCCCAGTGAGTTACCAGGATTTCCCCTAGAAAGGGAAACAAAGTTTATGATTGACTTAGTTCCAGGTATTACTCCTATATTGATTCCTACATATAGGATGGCACCTATCAAACTTAAGGAACTTAAGATCTAGTTGCAACCCAGTATGTGACTTTGGGGAGTTCTAGTATTGTTTGTAAAGAAGAAGGATGGGACTTTAAGATTGTGTATTGACTATAGACAATTAAATTAGGTGATAGTGAAAAATAAGTAACCATTAGTAGGATTGATGATTTACTTGATCAATTGTAGGGAGATCAGGTGTTTGCTAAGTTGAATTTGAGATTAGGGTACTATCAATTAAAGATAGTAGAAGCTGATGTATCAAAAAGTGAATTCAGAGCAGATATAGGCACTTTGAATTTTTTATGATGCCTTTTTGGTTTGACAAATACTACAGTAGCTTTTATGGCATTGATGAATAAGGCGTTCCAACCTTATTTAGATCATTTTGGTGATTGTGTTCATAGATGATATTTTAGTGTACTCGAGGTGTAGGGAGGAACATTCTAAGCATTTGAGGCTAATATTACAGATAATGAGGGAAAAGTAGTTTATGCCAAGTTCAGTAAGTGCAAATTTTGGCTTGATCAAGTAGTATTCTTGGGTCACATAGTGTCTAGAAAGGGCATACAAGTAGACTCAAAGAAAGTTGAGGTAGTGATGAAGTGGGAAGCCCATAAAAATGTGTTTGAGATCTAGAGTTTTCTTGGATTAGCAGGATATTATAGGAGATTTGTCGAGGGGTTTTCATTGATCTCAACCCCTTTAACAAGGTTTCTGAGGAAGAATGTACCTTTTAGATGAACTGATGAGTTTCAAAGAAGTTTTGAGGAGTTAAAACATTAGTTGACTACAACACTGATGTTAACTATACTATTAGGATCTGGAGGATATGCAGTGTATAGTGATGCCTCACACCAGGGGCTAAGATGTGTTTTGATGCAGGATAGTAGAGTGATTGCATATGCATCGAGACAGTTAAGGTCTCTTGAATTTAATTATCTGGTTCAGGTGGTGTTTGCTTTGAAAATATGGAGACATTATCTTTATAGTGAGAGATTTTAGATATTTACTGATTATAGAAGTTTGAAATATTTGTTAAGTTAGAAAGAGTTAAATATGAGAAAAAGGCAGTAGATTGAATTACTTAAAGATTATGATTGTACAATTGAGTATAACCCTAGTAAAGATAATGTTATGGCTGATGCATTAAGTAGGAAATCTAATAGCAGTGTGGCACAGATACAGGCCTCAAGGTTGCCAAATTTAGTAAAACTGAGAACATTAAATGTTGAGCTAAATTTGGGATAGAATGAAGCATTAATAGCTACATTGAAGCTTAGACCAGTATTGCATGAAAGGATTAGAAAAGCTTAAAGCAAGGATTCAGAATTTGTTAAACTTATTGAGAAGTTGAAAGAGAATCCAAATTTTGAGTTTGAATTAAGAGACAATGTATTGTGATTAAAGTAGAGATTATTTGTACTTGATGTTGATGATCTAAGAAAAGAAATTTTAGAGGAAGCTCACTTAGCAGTTTATGCTATGCATTCTGGTACTACCAAGATGTACAATACTCTAAAATAACATTTTTAGGGTCCAGGGATGAAGAAGTAAATGGTAGAGTATGTTGCTAACTGTTTAACCTGTTAGTAGATTAAGGAGGAGCATTAAGCTCCGGTTAGGGAGTTACAGTCATTGCTAATTCTAGAGTGGAAATGGTAGAGAATTACCATGGATTTTATTATGGGATTATCGAGGACTCCGAGGCAACATGATGCCATTTGGGTCATTTTTAATAGATTGACCAAATTGGCCCATTTCTTACCTGTGAGAGAAAATAATACACTGGATTAGTTGGCTCGTAGGTATATGAATGAAATTGTAAGATTGCATAAAGTCCCATTATCTATTGTGTCTGATTGGGATCCTAGATTTACTTTTAGATTTTGGGGTAGTTTACAGACAATAATAGGCATAAGTTTGAACTTTAGTACAACATTTCATCCTCAAATAGACAGACAGAGTGAGAGGACAATTAAGACTACTGAGAATATGCTAAGAGCTTGTGTATTAGAGTTCCAAGGAGCATAGGATCAATATGTAGCTCTTATTGAAATTGCATACAATAATCATTACCACAGTAGTATTGGTATAGTTCCATATGAGGCATTGTATAGTAAGAAGTGTCGAATGCCTTTGTATGATGATGAAGAGGGCATAAGGATTATTGAAGGCCCATAAATGATTCTAGACACTTTGATAAACGGAAATTGATCCATAGTAGAATTAAGCGGCCCAAGATAGATAGAAAAGTTATGCAAATCATCGCCGAAGAGATATGGAGTACCAAGTGGGAGATAAAGTGTTTCTAAGAGTATCACCTTGGCGAGGATTGTTGAGGTTTGGTAAAAAGGGTAAGCTAAGCCTTAGATATGTTGTTCCATATGAAATTACTGAGAGAGTTGAATCACTCATATACAAGTTAACGTTACTAGCTAAAATGGCTCAGATTCACAATGTGTTTCATGTCAATATAATTAGGAGGTATCAATCATATTTGACCTATATACTACCTACTTGGGAAGTTGACGTTGCAACTAACCTAAGTTATGTGGAGGAACTGATTAAGATAGTGGGTTATCACCTAAACAATTAAGAAACCAAGTGATCCTATTGGTTAAAGTCCTTTGGAGGAATCGTTCAAGAGAAGAAGCTAAACAGGAGACTGAAGAGAACATGAGAAAATAGTATTCCCATCTGCTTGATCAATAAGGTAAAATTTTCGAGGAAAAAATTTCTTAAGGGGAGAATTATAATAGCAGAAATTTTCAAATTGAGGGATTAGAACCCTAAACTATTGCATAAAAACTATAACATTGAAAATTCATTAATTGCATTTCATTCACATGCATATCAATAGCATATACACATGAATTATGATTTAGTACACATTGCAAAGAATGTATATGCACTCAATTGATTTATCCCAGGGTATGAAAAGGATAATGATCATGATGTGAATTATGTATTGCTTATGCCTTGCATTTTGGTTCGATTGATTACAAGTAGTAAATTTGGAATTAATTTGGTAAAATTGTAAAATTGATGAATTAAAATTTACATTTCGTGTAGGAAAAATGCCAAATGGTAAGAGAAATGGATGCATGGAAAATTAGGGTGATTAATCCTATGAATAACTGATAATTGGCATAGATGAATGTGTGACATTTGGCATAGATGAATGATTGTGATTTGGCATAAGTTATAAATTGAAAAATGGCAGCAATAGTTGTGTGACAAATGGACTTAGTAATTAAGTGGCATAAGGAAGTATATATATTTAACAAATTGAGAACATGCCTATGAATATATGTCAAATTAAGTTGGTGACACCTAGCACCTTAGGTGTTAAACAACTACAGGAGTAATCCCAACAATGTTCATTCTTCACTTTTCTTCTTCTCAGACACCACCGAAATCCTCTTAATCTTTACAGCCTTATGTTTTTCCATGTTTATGTCTAATTGCTACATTAATAATCCAAAATTTTACCTTTTATAAGATAGTTAAAGAATAAAATTATTATTAGCTCTTCTCCTAGCTAAAAATCATCCTATTGCTATATTGAAAATATGTTGAATCTTGCATGCATATAAGGCAAAGGTGACCTGGTGAATTGAGCCAGAATTGAAGCTATATAAGCAAGTAAAATATTGCTCTTTATGTCTTGTTATAGTATAAAGTTTATGTTGTTTGAATTGGGGATATATTGCATGTTATGTTGATGAACAGTTTATGATGGAATTTGATGGAAGAACATAGATATGTAATGTTGTGTTCTTGATGTATGAACCGTATACTATAGGTTGTTTATATAAATTAATTAAATTGAAATTTGAAGTACAAGGAAGGTGAATTGATGCTAAAGAAAGGTACTAATAAAGTGATCTTAAAACATGAAAGAACTAGGACTACATGTATGATTAAATGAATGGTAGATTTTGTTTTGGTTTTAATGTATGGAAGATTATGAATTGTGAGTTGCCTAATGGATAATTTTTGAAGTGGATTTGGACATGAATTTGATAAGGGATTGAAGGTTGAATAAGATATAATTGAAGTGAAATTGATGGACTTTGGTGAAGGTAAGTTGGAAAGAGCATAAAGGAGTAATAATTGGAAGCAAAATGGAGGTTATGGGTGAGTGAACTTTAGGTTCACTCATCCCACGATCGTGGGATTTTTAAGGCTCCTTCCCACAGTTATGGGAAGTACTTTATAAGGAAAAAAGATTAGTTTTAGGTAATTGTTTAACTACATAGGGTTAAGACATTTTATAATGGTGTAATTAGACTTAATTGGGAGTTGAAATGAACCTAGAAAGTTGCTTGATTAAGTGATTAAATGTTTGATATGTTTAAGTTGTTAATTGAGGTTAATAATTAAGGCATGGGTTGATTGATCATATATATGAATATTGGAAGTATGAGTTGTTATTGATATAAAGATGTTCATGTAAATGCAAATGTGATTAAAAGGATATAAGAAATGAATTAGGTATGACTGAATGAGAATTAGAAAATTATGTGATTATTTAATTCTTAGAAAGAATTGATGAATGTATGATTAATGAATTTAGGGTAATCAAACTTACCTAAAGTATAACCTAATGGCAAACTAGTTATATACAAGTCATGATGTATAAATGATTAACATTTTTTAATAAGGTTACATACTCGGGATAGTTAATTGAGCATGCATTAAACATAACATATATACATGTGTAAATTTGAGTATTTATTTCATTAAACAAGTTAGTATGTGCACATATGTGTGTATTACTTGATTTAAAGGCACAAATCCACTGACACTATCCATACATTGCCGATTCGTCGAGGCTATAACTAACTGGAGTGCATTGTGAGTAACCTAGATGTGTGACCTCGATTAGAAATGTATTCTGTTCATATTGTTTTGATTAAACTGGATTTCTATATATTGAATCAATATTGATATAATTGTCATATTGATAACTCCGGATAGTTAATTGTCCGAAGAGTTTGATATTCGAGATTGTATTGGGAGTGTTGTGATTTGAATGTGAATAAGGAAAATGAATTCTCAACTATATATTGAATGTCATACATAGATCTAATGAATTGTGATAATTAGATGTGTTTCTTAACTGAAAAGTGATTGATGATATATATTATGTTAAAATTTTGCATTTCATTACATGAATATACATGTTAACATAAAAGAGTTGTGATCAGAGCAGCTAACGTGAAACAAACTTTAAGCTCAAATATGTGAACACAGAGCCTCAGGCTTAATATTTGATGAACCTGGTATCCATAACAGATACAGGAATGATAACTAATAAATAAGCACTCGGTCACAACAAAGCAAAAATGGAAGTGAGTCTTATTTGCATTTGCATTTGTATCTTTACATGTGTTAATGAAAATGTTTGCAAATGAATGTTGAATTATGAGATAACATTGTGAAATATTTTGGATCATTATATGAAGATTTTGCATTCAGACGGTGCTTCTGAAATGATTAAGTAAAGTGATTGTATTGTTAAGGTGCCTTTTGAAGCATGATGAATAATGTGATCTATGAGGTATAAATTTGTACGATGTATTAAATTGATTGAGTTAGGTTTTATTCATGTGATATATATATATGATCGGCTTTGAGTGAACATATCGATGATGGTTCACTTAGTGAGTTTGTAAAACTCATCAAAATTGCAATGTTGATTTTCGAGTTCTGAAAGGAGACTTGCTTGTAAAACAATCTAGTGGTGTCTAGTATTATCCATTTTGGGATCAAGATATGGCTCAAAGGTTTAGTCAGTTGTCCTATAAGGAGTTAGATAGAGTGCTTTTGTATGGTCTTTCATCTGATGTAGAATATTTTGTATAAACAGAATGAACACATATGGTTTTTGTTTTGTAACTATATGGATTGTAATAAAATGACAATGTAAGACCTGTTTTGTTAATGAAATAGGATGAGTTGAAATTTTAAAATACTTATATTCTTTATGGTGCCATATGAAGTGAATGTGATTGCTCTAACATATTATTCTCATAGAGTATGTTCTTGAGCGTCCTCTGGATGTTCAAGTATATGCTCAATGATAGTGGGGTGTTGCAATCTTGATAAAATGGATTAAAAATTCCCCAAGATATGATATTCAATGTTATATATTCAAATTATTTTTCTATATTTTAAAATCATATGGTTAATATATTTAACATATTATCTAATAGGTTAATATTATCTTATTAATGCTGGATATTGAATTTATGAGGTACTTCTTGCACCATAAAGTATGTTAACAAGCATTTTTTATTCCTTATTATTTAAGTTATAAAGAGACAATTTAAAGGAAGAAAATATGTTTGTCAACATACTTTATGATCTAGCAGGCACCACGTGGAAGACATATTATAATTATAAGAACCAATATTATGTTAAAATTGAAAGGTCTTAAAGAAAGAATGCCTGAAGCTAATCCTAAATAAAAACTGCATATTGAATCTAAAATTAAAATTCTGAAAAAGTTACTTGGATACATATTAGATATTTAAAAAATAGTAGTGGATTTGGATGAGATGATGAGAAAAATTGGTGATTGGTGATAAAGACATTTATATTCGATGGGTAAAGGCATTAAAAATTTATAATCTTTTACTAATTATTTTTATATTGGAATTTATTTTATACTCAAAATGAATTATGATAAATTGTTATTCTTATGTATAGTTGTGAAGGAACATAAAATTTTTACGTGAAACCATTTGTCTATTTTGATCGACTAGTTGAAATTTATGCAAACAATAGAGTAATAGGAAGTAGAGCTCGAGATCCAAATGATAAAAGTAAGAGGAAATGAAAATAATATTGAAACAATTTAACATCACCTTCTGAAACCTAGAAAAGAAAGCATAAGAAAGTATGTATCCATCTCATGTAGAACTTTTAGAGCTATCAATAATATAAAAAGCTAGGATAAATTTGAACATGCACATACTTCATCTTTAAAAGATATGAAAAAAATCATTTTCTCTTTCTGTGGATATTAGGAAGGAAATAACTCAAATATTTGATGTGTTAAAGGAGGTTGGAGGACTTCTCAATGTAGTTGGTTAGATAAGTAAGACTAATTGGTGAAGAAGAATAAAAGGTTGAGGTCTTTTTTAGTATACTGGATGATTATAAAGTATTATTTGCTAGAGACATACTTAAGTTATCTTAATAATTACATGATATTATACAATCTATTTGAGAATTTAATATGAATTTATTTATTTAGACAATATATTATTTTGATTGATTTTATTAGAATATTATTATCAAAATTGTAAATTATTTTATTTAATAGTTATTTTATTTTTTATTGATGTTTTATCATAAAACAAGTTTGTTGTAGTTCTTTAATTTTTCTGTTATATGAAAAATCATTTACAAGTTCTTAAAAATAATTATTAAATTAGTTAAAAATTTTAACCATTTATTTATTAACTAGAAAATATTTTAATTATTTTTTACAAAATCAATCATATAATAACCAAATATAAGTATAATGATTTTTCATTACTCTTCTTAATATTTGATACCAAACACAGGCATAACTATTAATCAATTTAATCATATTTCTAATGATTGCATATCCGTCATGCATGATTAGGAATTCCATTCCTATTCTCATCTCTTTTTTCTATTTTCACTTCTATTTTTTATTTTTATTCCTTTATTATTGTTTACTAAATGAGCCTTTAGATTTTTGTTGTTAATGTTACTTCTTACTTTCGCTATTCCCAATCTATTAAAAGTTTCCCCTTACACTTATAATCTCTAACACTAATTGTCACCTTATGCACTCTTCATCTCCAATTGCTATAGGCTCTTTAATTTTATCTCCTTTCATCTCTAATCTAATTTATTACTTTTGAAAGTCTAATTCTAAGGTAGAGTGTAGGGATACTCCAATGATTATTATCATTTGATATTGTAGGCATATCATCTTTGACTTGGTTCACCTTCTATCCGACATTGTAATTTCAAATTTCTAATTATGGTATCATCTATAGTGGTCTAACGCAAAACAAGAGTGATCCTACTTCAATCCTAATTGAATCACTTATTTTAAAGGAGTTGATGATAAGTTTACTCATAGTTATATGCTATGGAATTATAATACATTCTACCTCATCAGATTTTTATGAGATAAGAATATAATGTTTATCTTGTCTAAGATGTTCCTTTTGTGATTTAAATACTAAGAAAAATAAAATTTTAGTTTTAATTCATATGATATAAAGTATACTACAACTTAAAAAGTACAAAAACCAAATATGGTTAAAAGAAAAAAAAAGGATAATGTTCAAATTTCTGCATTTAATGTAGTTAGCTAACAACAATTAAAAAGAAAAGATGATATAAGTGCTAATAATAGAATTAATATACGTAAGAATAGAAATTTAAAAATGTGAAAGAAAAAATGCTAGTATAAACATATTTTGATCCTCCAATTTTATGCCATATCCTATTTTAATTTGTCAATCATTAAACTTTTTACTTCATTCACTATAAATATAATAGGTTCATATAAGAATATTTTTGTAATATCCACTAATAAAGAATTTGTAGCCATCAATTGACACTAAGCTAGCCACCAACATCATTCTATTTGTGGGCCAACATGTGTCATTTATCAACTCTATAATTGGCTAAATATTGAAAAATTTAGAGAATTAAAATTTAGAGTTTTATCTTAACCTTAAAATGTTTTAGGGTTTTATCATCATTCTATTTGTGGGACGACGTGTGTCATCTATCAACTCTATAATTGGATAAATATTTAAAACTTTAGAGAATTAATCAAATACCTAAATCAATTTAGGGATGAAAAAACCCTAAGACATTTTGAGGTTAAGATAAAATCTCTTAATTGAAAATATAGACCAAATTTATTGAAATAAATTTGGTAATCTGCTCTATTTTCTTTCTCTAACTACTTTTTATATTAGTCCATGCTTTAATTTTATAGAAGGAAGATTTTTTTAATTTAAAGAATATTATTATCCTAAAAAGGTAAATCAATGATTATACAAAATTAAGGATAATTAGTAGACTCTTTACAAAAAGTTATAATACCTTATTATAGGGAAATAAAAACTAACTAGCAATATCTAACTATCATAACAACAATACTATCTTTCGAGTAAATACCACATAGAATATATAGGCATATGACATTTGTATAGCTAGCATTAATATCCTTACTGTGTTTGTATGCATCTCTTATATCTACGAATTCTCTAAGAGAGTGCTAGTCTTTACTTGATTTAACCTCTTTTTTATATAAAATATGCTCTCTAATCTATAAAATTTCCTTATGCTAGATCAAATACCTTAGTTTTTTCATTTTCAAGAAGCTAACTTTCCTTTCTTTTCATATTCTGTATACACAAGATCATAGACCAATGATTAACACCCATTTATCACCTTTAGGAAGGCTTCTCTTAGTTTATAACCAATTTAAGTACTCAGTGACATTGAAATGATATTTGTTGATATGATATAACTATAAAATGCTTCTCCATATGTATACTTTAAGAATAGTTACAATTGAAGTATAAATCTTCCAAATCTTGGTTCTCTTTACAAAAAAAAAAAGAGGAACACTTAAATACTTTATTATGTCAAGTTTTGCTAGTGTATCTTTGATGACCAACCATAGAAGAAAGGAGATCTTAAGTAGTGAATTTCTGGACTAAATAAGCTTGGCCTATTGAGATATTTGTTCCCTATTCTTAGAGCCTTCTTTTCAGAATCATTAGTATATTGTCTAGATGAGTTCATAAGTTAGATATGTGACTCTTTATCTCTTTTATTTTGGTTAATAATCATGCAAGAGGTATGTATCAGCACCATGTTTGATATGCCATTGATTATCAAGTATCTATACTTTAACCTTTTTTATTGATAGGAATGTTCTTTAGGTTTGCTTGCATGATTTGAGTTCTACATGGAGGATCTTTTTGCTCTAATTATTGAAATATAAGGAAACAATTTCTCCATTTTCAATTATGCACTTAATTTGTTTAGAAAAAAAGCTTTTAAGATTCAATATATATGATAAAAACTAGGAAAGGAGTGACTAATGCTCACTTCCTATAAGCTCTTATACCTTAGAAAATGGGTACGAATCCACTTATTCCATAGTGAGTTATTTTCCACAAGAAGCCCCCACAATCTCTTACCATATTACACTTTGTTTCTTAAGCCCTCCTCTCTTAAAGGTTCACAAGCTTCCTTACATTTAACTTTACCTATAAACTTTATTTTTGTGTTACATACCTATAGGAATCTTTTGAACATTGCTTCTAAGATTTTAATGAGCCTTTTCATATGAGCAGAATAATAAACATAAATTGAATTAAGGACAAATTAGAGAAGTTGAAGTCTCTTAAAAAAGACAAGGCCTTGTTGCACTAATTAAAAGGTCTATACTAAACCTTCTTAATTAACAGGATGCAACCCCTATACTAAAGCATCCTTATGGTTATTGGTAAACCAAGAAGGCATGAAGGGGGTGTGCAATCGTTAAACCAATGATACATGAGAGCCAATTGGCAACGACAAACTAACTATCAGTTTTAATTAAATGGATAGTACTTTTACTGATCTTCAAACGTGATATATTCTTAAAAGACTAAAGTGAAGTCATTAGGAGACTTACTTTTTTTTATCATGTTATTTAGAGTACAATAATAGATCATTAGTAAAAGATAGGAAAAAAAAGGCCAAGCTCTTTACATCAACTATGAAACTTAAAATAAGGATTGAATTGTATGATCTTCTTCACAAAAATAGAAAAAGTTTCCAAACAAAGTATAAATAGGTAAAAGGAAATTGGGTATCCTTACCTCAGAACTCTTTCCCTCTTAAAAACATTAGTTGTTTTGTTATTAATTAATATTAAGAAGGAAGTACTAGAGATGTAGTAATATATCAAATTCCTAAATTTCTAAGGAAATCTAAAATTTTCAAGTAATTTTATAGTAAAATCCCAGCTTAGATAATCATCAACCTTGTAAAAATTGATTATAATTGCATAGTTCAGTGCTGAGTTCCTCCTATTATATCTCTTAAAAAATTCCTATTCCAATAATACATTATTCCCATTAGGTCTTCTTTTTAGGGAGGCTCCTTGAGATGTACTAATGATAAGATAAATAATATATTTTAGTCTATTTATAAGCAATCTAAAAATGATTTTATAAAGATAGTTACAATATGATATTGATCTAAATTCATCTTTTTAAATTGAATTACTCACCTTACAAACAAGGATAATGAGAGTCTTATTAATCTTTTTAACCATAACTCCCTTCTCAAAGAATTTGGTAATGACATCTTAATCTTATAATTTGTATCCCTCAATTGCCACAAGTGCACAGGTCTTGAGTTGTAGTATTTGAAAGGTTGATCCCATGAGGAGGGTAAACTGATCTAATCCTACATTATCTAAGGCTAAGAAATTAATAAAATGAAATTAAAAATGAAACAAGAATATTAACACGGGAATTTGATTGTAAGAATTCAACTCAAGAAATTAACATAACAAAAGAATTGAAATTGAACAACACAAAGTGTCACTATGGAAATTAATCAAGATAAATTACCAAGTTATGAGAAAGGGGATTTTACCTATCATTAATGCTAACTTAGCTAATTATGTGTTATTGAGGTATTAGTTCTAGACTATCATAAGGGGAATTACTCTCTCTCAACTCTTAATTTATAATCTTACGTCCGTAATCATTAACCTTAATTAAATTATAGAATTTGCAATCTCTCAATTAAAAAAACTTATAATTAAAATTAGATTGGAAGCTCTCTACTAAACTACCAAGTCTCACATGGGATCTCTCTCTGTATAAAATTCGATGTGAATAACTATGTGTTCTATTGGATCGCCTAACTCTCGTTAACCCAATCCAATCATTTTTATCTAGCTTACCATCTTGATTTGTTACCAAAATATTAAAAAATTGAAGTTAATCATAACACTCAATCAATAAAACACAAATATGACTATATTAACATTAAATCAAAGTAAAATCCTGAAGGAAGAGTTAGAATATCGTCAACAATCCAAAACCCATCATCATACGATCCATTTTAATCTTATATCTTAAATGACAAAAAATGAAATGGAAAGGAAATATAACTTGGATCGGACAATCCAGGAAGATAGCAGTGTCAAGAGACCACTTAATATGAGACGCAGCAGCATTGAGACCTGCTACTTCTTCCCCTCACTCTCTCTTCTTTTCTCTCTCTCTTGGACTTCCTAAAAGTGGCAAAATTTAGAACCTCTCTTAGGGTTAGATCATTAAGTTTTATATAGTGTTTTCAATTAGGGAAACCCTAGAGTCATTTTTGGGTTTGAAAGGTTTAAAAAGTCCCTCAAAAACTCAAGTTAGGACTACTATTTATGTATCTATTGTGCAGGCCGTGATAGTGGCCCTTAGTGGCATAATCATAGCCGTGAGCTTTTTGGTTCTATAACGATCATAATGCCACGATCGTGGCTACCTGCACTATCTTTTGTCACAATTGTGGCATATTCCTCACGATCGTGGTTCCTTGTTGTTGTTTCTGTCATGATCGTGGCATATTTTCCATAATCATGGCCTTGGTTTATTTCTTGTGTCTTCTCCGAATCTCCTCCAATTGCCTTGAAATACTAACAAATACATCAAGGCACCTCATAAATGTAAAATTGAAGCTCAACATCATGTTTCAACCTATAAAATACTTAAAACACAAATATTTACTAACTAACACAATTTAACCTAAACACGCAGTAAACAATCAAATTAACGACTAAACTCACACTAAACTACCCACAAAAACATGATGTATTCTACACCTATCACATTTATCACCATAGGCTTAATTTACAATCACTTATAAGAAAACTGAAGAATTTGAAGGGACATTTGATCCTTAAATTAAACATATCATGCAATAAAATAGGGGAGTGATTCAATAAAAAGGGGATCATAAATATAGCTTTGCTTTTAGGGAAGCATAAAATCCATTTCCTATTTAGTAAAGCATTATTTGATTTATTTCTTAAAAATCCTCTTGAAGACTACTTGTTACTCTGTATATGGGAAAATCCCTTAAATATCATATACATAATTCCATATTGCTTAATATAATCTAGGAAATCATTAAAGAATTCCTTAAGTTAAAGTTACATTCATCTTCTAAAATGTATAATGTTTTTAAAATCACCTAAGATAATCTAGGAATCAAAAACAAAGGTTTGGACTTTTTTAGTTATAGTTGTAGTTCCCTTCTTTGAATGGCACAGTTACAACCATAAACAAAAGCCATTGTCATTATAATATTACCTAAATGAACAAAACTAACATATAGACCAATTTTTCATAAGTTTGTGAGAAACTAATACTTATTAGTCTAAATACTATAAGCCTATAATGATGGTGGATATGATTAGAGACAAAAGACCATTACTTCCCTATAAAATTAAGCTTAAAAATTTTCCCCTTATTGATTTTAGATTCAAGGATACCAACTAAAGTAGCTTTATGCTATTAAAGGAACTACTTAAGAGTATGTTATCTTTTTGGAAAATTGATAACCTTAATATTTCAAGAAATTATGGATATACAAAATTGATTTTTTTTATTTGGTCCTTTTATACCTACTCTTTTTTCCAGGTTTTCTCTTATTATCCATCTTGAATTCTTCATTCTCCTTACTCTTTCCTCGAATAGTCTCAAGAGATTGAAAGGAGTTCTTAAAAACATATGTTACTTTCTATAGCCTTTCGCCACTAGTGGTAATCTTACAAACTAATCATTCATCATCCTTACTTTTTGAAGAAGTACTCTCCTTCCTAATTTCTTTTAGATTCCTAGCTTCATCACTACCAAGAGGTTCTGAACAAGAGTTTTGACCATTAATCTAAGTTTTTATAACTTTTTGTTTATTATTTAGGGCAACTAAGATATCACCTTTACTTTGAGTGTTATGATTCACCACCCCTATAAGTCCACTTTCGCAAGTGTTCTACTTTTATTTACCTATTGTTTTCTTTGACCTTTCAATAAGGGTGGGTTTCTTTTTGTATGAGACCCTCACAATGTCCTTAGAAAGCACATCATCGTCTCTTAATCTTATAAGAGGTATCAGATCTAGATGATCCCTATTTATTTCCATATTTACATAGAGCCTAGTATACCCAATTCTCTTCCGTAATGTTGTAAACCGGTCTATGCATATCGGTATTCCTATGTAATCGAGAAAGACACTCAAACCTTTGGTGAACCAATATTCCAAAGGAACACTATATATATTGATCAACGCTCTCATGTTTGACAATTTCCAAGCTCAAGCCTGACCTCTAAGGCTATAAGAATAATGGAACATTTTGGATATGCCATTGAATCGTACCTAGCACTTTGTTTAAACCAACTTAAAATTAGAATATAAATAGCACTAGACTATATTAAGAAATAAAAACCTATTTAACCTATTTCTTTTAATTATTTAAATTCCTAATTTTTAATTAAAGGGAAAAGATGACACTTTTCTAAGAAGAAACCAAATAAGATGGAAGACCATATCCTTGTCCCTCTCTTTAAAACTTCAACTTTTAGGGTCATAATGCTTCTCTATTTTAATAAATTTAGAGGGTGGTGTTACAAGGAGGGGGCGGTAGTATCCCTCGCCACCTTCTTCTAATTTTATTTAGGATAATGAGGGGGCATGACTAAGATGTCCTTTTTACTAACATTATGAGGTAAGAGACCTTGTTGGTTAGATTTTGTAGAAGAAGATAGAACTAGTTTGGGTAAGGAAGAAGATAATATGGGTTGGAAAATTAATCAAGTTTATAAAGTTCTGATTATTTAGACTCATGGACAAAGTCATATATATAAATGGAAAAAAGAAGAGTTAAATTTCAAAATTTTGTTACTAAATAAGGTAATATAACTATAGGCAGAACTATGACATGTAAAAAAGACTAAAGAACCCTTAAAGGTGGGGAGAACAAATAAAATCTGGAATTCAATGATGGATAAAGATGGTGCAGGATAAAGTAAAAGAAAAGAGAATTAGTATGACAACAAGGAAGACTTACAACAGTAACAAAATGAAAGAAAATCAAGGGTAGGAGCTTCAATATAATAGAACACAATATTGTCTCTCTTTACCTCCTATTTCATGAAGAGGGTTACTCCTATTCATATATATTCTAATCACCCTATGTTTTTATAGAAGGAAATTAATGACAAAGCAAAATATAAGAATGATATTTTCATCATTAAAATTTTATAAGGTGATATTTTTATATTAGCTTGATAATGTTTTAATATTGAAGGTTTTTATATTATTTTTAAAATTTTAAATAAAAAAGGATGGTAAAGACAATTTCTTCATATGTTTTAATCTTCCAATGTGTTAGAAAGCAACCCAATTCTTACTTGACATATTAAAGAGGAGAAATTTCAATGATGAAGTAATTTAGTGACAAAGAAGGGTGATCTATTTCTTGATTAGGGTGCTTAGCATAAGTTTAGTTTTCAATTAGTGAATGATGTTGATTGATGGAATGAAAAGGATGGGTGTGATAAGTTATTTATCAAAGAATATGTTCTTATTACTAGAAAACCTTATATATTTAATCGTATATAATTAGCTGAATTTTATATTAAGTGTATGACTTTTACTATTGTTATAAAGCTAACAAACTTTTTCTTAAGCATCTATGTACTAAGTTTTTAGCTTTTTCTACAATTTAAGTAACTTTGAATTCTTCTATTTGCATTCCTGTCTTTCCTAAATCTAGCATTTATATTTGCTATTTTTCAATATGAAATATATGTTGGTGAAAGTATCGTGGTAACAAGCAAAAGTCAGAACTAGTAACTTATTAAAAAATTTATTGAAAGGAAATATATATGAGAAATGAGCATATACATAAATAAAAAAGGGTGACAAGTAACCTATTAGAAAATTCCTTTATATTTAAACCAAAGATTGAGAAACCATAAACTAGAGAAGAATAATTTTGTCATCATTATAACTAAAAACTTTAAATTTTTTAAGCAAGTTTTACAATTTATAAAACCCTCAATAATATATAAGCACATGGGTCATATTTTGTAGTATTGAAAGGTCGATCCTACAAGGAGGGGGGCTAATCTAATCGCAAAATCTAAGGCTAAAAAGATATGAAACTTAAAATAAATAATGCAACGAAAAGTAATCACAAGAGTTGAATTCAACCACTTAAATCAAAAGTTAAACAGGAAAGTGTTAACAAGTGAGCAATATGCAATCACAATAGAAATTATCCTAACAAATTTACAATTTTATGAGAAAGGGGATTTTATTTATCATTAATGCTAACCTAGTCGATTATGTGTCAATTGAGTATCGGTTTTAGACTATCCTAAGGCTGATTATTCTCTCTTGAGTTATAACCATTAAATCCTAAATTATAAACCCTAATTAGATTATGGAATTTGCTATCTCTCAATTTACAAATGATCCAAAACCCTAATTAGATCTGATGCACTCTAATAAACTATCAGAACATCACACAAGATGTCTCTCTGCACAATTACCAATATGATTTGTCAAGGTTTCTATTAATTCACCTAACTCTCATAAATATGATTTAATAAAAACAATCGACTAAATTATCATTAAATCAAAATAAAATCCCAAAGGAGAGTTAGAACATCATCAACATTCTACCATCTATCATCATATAGTCCATCCTAACTTTATACTTGAATAAAATTAAAATGAAAAGGAAATAGAAACTTAGAATGGGCAATCTGGGAAGGTAGCAGTGTCGGGAAACCTCTTGATCCAAGAAGCATGTCAAGACGACTTCTTGTTCATCTTCCTCCTCTCTTTCTCTTCCTCTTTCTCTCATAGGGTTTCCAAAAGTGGTTGCGCGAAAAAAAGCACCCTTCTTTCTTCTCTTATTGTTCTTTAAATAGTCTCTTATGTTTTGGGTAACCCTAAGGTTTTTTCGGGTCCAAAAGGTCCAAAAGATCCCTTAAAATGTAAAGTTCATTAGTGTCTGCATCTCTGTCCAATGTAGGCCACGATTATGGATCACATCTAAGCCTTCTATCAAAATCGTGGCCTACATCGTGACAGAAGGCCACGATCGTGGGCCATTCCTGGAGCTTCTGTCACCATCATTGGCTATTGTTTCGTCCCAAATGCCTTCTGAAACTCCTCTATTCTTCGATATTGAGCCTAAAATACTAACAAACGTATTAAGGTACCTTAAAAGCATAATATTTAAGCTTAAAAACCTTTACTATGCCATAAAACACTTAAAACACAAATAATTAACAAACTAACACAATTCTAACCTAAACACATTCTAAATGATCGAATTGATGACTAAACACATATCAAACTATGCCCTAAAACATGATGCAATTTACATTTATCAACATGCCCACACTTAAACAATTGCTTGTCCTCAAGCAAACAAAACAAAAAACAACACAAAATCACAAAGCTCACAATGCAATAATGAGACAATGGCTTCAACTTCATGAAACAAATTTAACTCTAACATAATCATTCAAGTTATTCTAAATCATTAACATGCAAAATCTACGTCTAAGAGCTCAAAACTAAATATACATATTAATCAAGACCCAAATGTAAAGTTATTCACCCTTTTCAATTGTACACACGTACTAAAAATTATTTAACCATTCAAACTTTATAACTATTTCTAAGTACGTTTTCATGAAAAGTTAGGCTACTTATAAGTTTGGTAGGTTTTTATTAGAAAATAATCTTTTTTGTTATGGACAAAGACCTAATCTTTTTACATGGAGGCAAACATTGGCGATGAATGTCGATCCAGTTACTCGATTAAGTCATGTTTCTATTAAATTGCTTAGTTAGAATGTCATTATAGCCTTTTAATATGAAGGCACACATTTGTGATGTGTGTCAACCCAGTTACTCAGTTACATCATGTTTTTAGCTAACTACTAGCTCTATTCATAACCCGAAGGCAAACAGAATACTTATGATATTTAAAATTTACAAACATGCTTTTTAATTTTTAATTAATGCCTACCTTGTTGCTTAAGCTACTCATTTTCATGAAAAATACTAGCTAAGCTACTTAGTGCCTATTTGGATAGGCTTATATCAATAGAGGTTTTGTCTGTAGAGCTTTTCTAAGAAGTCAGTTGACTATTTGACTGTCATTTTAAAAAGAGTTTTTTTTAAAGAGCTTCATACAATAAACTATTTGGCAGCATAACAATAAAAAACACTTTTAATTTTTACTATATTTTATTTTGTAATAAAAATTATTTATGCATATAAATATTATTTAAAATATATTAAACAATATGCAAAGCA
>JANSVA010000002.1:36385637-36401815 GCA_025504915.1 Erythroxylum reticulatum | reverse complement strand
TTATTTGCATTCATTTATCCATTCATCACATGAACTAATAAGCCACTTTTGATTGTCCATCCTAGAAACATAAAAACAATTACAAGGCTTTTAGGCCCAGCAATTTCTTCTTGAACTTGGATCTTCCGCTTCGAACTCTTTGCTCGCATGACCCGACCCATTCGGTAAAAAGTGTATAATGGCTTTTCTTTTACAACAAAGTTTTGATTTTCACAAAACGAATTTGTCACTTTGAAAACAACAATTCCAGCACTAGTTTTTCATCAAAATTAAAATTTGTCCCATATGAAACAAAAAATCCATAACTTGTTTTTCATCAAAACTGAAACTTGTCCATATGAAACAAAAATCTAGAACTTATTTTTAATCAAAACCGAAACTTGTTGTGTCATAAAACCAAAAATTTGTTAACATAAAATTCCAACATATAGGTTTTCTAACAATCGAAACTTTGCCAATACACTTTAAACAAAATCGAAACCTTACGTCTTCATTTCTTCATCCATGGTTTCTTCATCTTCATCATTACATGATTTCATACATTACATAATCAAAGAAAACATAAAGATGAAACCAAGTAGGAAACATGACAATGATAGGCCACCCTCCTTGTTACAAACCAAATGAACAAAACTTACAAGGTAACTATAGAATCAATGGACAACCAAAAGAGCAAAACATACACCATATATATTTCTATCACATAAACATACGCAGTATACAAAAATGATTACCAACCTATGCATCACATATAGGAACCAAAATCATGCATAAGAAAACTAGCTCTGATACTAATTGATAGATTGGAAAAATTCAGCATGCATGATTTGGATAAAATGGTAGATTTCAAAACTTTTTAGAAATCAAAATTGCAGCTGAAGCAATATAACCAAATCAACATGCATAGCTATGCATGATATGGTATAAGGATAAACATTTTCATAAACACAAGATGAAAATTATTGTCAACTCCTTCGCTACAGCTTTAACTCCTCGCTGTGTTATCCTATCCTCGGTAATGTATCCTCTCCTAAGTGATGTATCCTCTTCTCATTATTTTATCATCTTCTTGATATTGTATCCTCGACCAATCCGATCTACCACTTGTTCTTTTTAGACAACTTGGTTAACAAGATCCTTAGGTAAGAAAGGAGAAGAAAAGTTGAAGAGATTTTGCCTTAAAAGAAAGAAGCCAATGATGAGACACTTCTCGTCCAATTTTTGGCTCTCACATGCAAGATAGGAGGGAGAGAGAGACAAAAATTCAATAAACTTGTCTTTTCTTCTCACAATTTCAGTTAAGTCTCAAAAGGAAGAAGTGAAGTGCATCTAATGCATCACTTCCTTCCCTAATCAATCATAAAGAAGCCAATAAATCAGACTCTTCTTTAATCGTTTTTGTGATGAAAGAAGGAAGATGGTCCATCAAATGCACCCCTTTCTTCTTTAATCTAATAAATGCTAATAGTTTACATGCTATCATTAAAAGACTACCATTAAACCATTTAATGATAAGGTTATTACTCCATGTAATGATGATAAAGCATGTTAAAAAAAAGCCATCTTAAATGTAGCAAACCAATGCTAAATATGCAGCTAAACATTTAACCCATTAAAATCGAAAGTCAACCTCCATTTATCTTTAATAACTTTCTTTTAATTTAATTAACCTAATTAATCAAATTAAACCAAAGCCTAGCCCATTTCTAAATGCTCATATGGGCTTATAATTAACAATTAATTAAAATAAGTTCAACATTCAATCATAGGCTTTAAAACCTATATTTGTATTTCTTACTTTGCTTGACAACCTCCCTAGAATCCAAATGGGGAATCTAATTGGACTTATATAATTTAAGCTCCAATAAGCCCAAAATTAACTTAATCTCATTTGAATTAATTCCAACTTATTAACTAAATGTCATTCCACTAAAGATAATTAGTTGAACTCTTGAATTACTAAATATTATGGGAACACATGTTTTAAATAAGATGCCCAATTGTAAACTCTAATATGAATCATATTATAGCTATCCACATAACCAAGGGTAAAATTACCGTTTTGCCCTTATGTTGGTTTTTCCTTCTAGATCTCGCATTTTACTCTATATGGTGATCAACACATAAGATCTCTTCTTGTTGTTAAGCCTTGATGGTATCTAATTACCAATCTCCATAAATCATTTAGAAGTGATGATATCACTATAAACTCTTTATTTGAGTGAATATTCCATGATCCATGTTTCAATTAATAATTCCAACATGCAAACATTGGATTAATACTTTGTAAAAATCCATTCCGATCATATCTAGAATTATAATGAAACACATATGAGCTCACCACTTATCAAGATTGTGGTCCATAATAAGCAAATGCTAAAATATATGTTTTAAGACTAAAGTAACGACCTATTTTATTCTTGAAAACATACTTGATTTCAGATTCATTTAATAGTGCCATTATCGATAGTCAACTACTATCATGATATAAAACTTATCATTCCCTTGAAATAAACTCCTTTACTTACATAGAGATAAATCTCAATACTACAATCTAAACCATAATCAAGCGACCAACTTGATTATTCAACTGTAAATCAATTAATTTAAATTCTAATAATGTACATGTTTCCCATTCATCTTCATGCATATGTATATTATTAACAAAAGAATCTTTGTTCCTTAATACTAGTTATATTATGCTTACACAAAT
Organism: Erythroxylum reticulatum; assembly: GCA_025504915.1. Lineage (NCBI taxonomy): Eukaryota > Viridiplantae > Streptophyta > Magnoliopsida > Malpighiales > Erythroxylaceae > Erythroxylum > Erythroxylum reticulatum. The sequence goes on along the minus strand of JANSVA010000002.1, from coordinate 36,399,102 downwards.
AAAACCAAACTCTTTTGTTTTATTAATAATAAATATTTTCATTACAAAACTGTAAATGGAAGAAGATTAAGTTACATGTAAATACACTTGCTTTCTAGTGCACTATATTTACGTAACTCTAACACCTTTTAGCATTCATTTGATTAAAGAAAGGATAAGGTGCATTTGATGTACTCACTTTTCCTTCTTTCATCCATAATAGAAATTGAGAAGGTCTCATTTAGGTTATTGGTCTTTTCATATAGCCATCTTAAACAAATGAGAAGAGTCTCATTTATTGGCTTCTTTATGATTGATTAAAGAGTGAAGTGATGCATTAGATGCAAATCACTTCTTTTTTTCATGATAACTAAAATTGACAAGGAGAGCAAGAGGGGTTCTTGCATTTTTGACTCACTCTCTCCTCTCGTGCATGCATAGCCGAAACTTGAATGAGAAGAGTCTCATTTTTTGCTTCTTTCTTCTAAGAAAAATCGCTTCAAAATATTTCTTCGCCTTTCCCACCGAAGGATCTTGTTAACCAAGTTGTCCATGAAGAACAAGTGGTAGATCGGATTGGTTGAGGATACAACAATGAGGAGAGGATATATTGAAAAAGGAAAGGATACAAAAGAGTCAAAGCTATAGCAAGGATTCGGACAGGATACAAAAGCAAGGAGTCAAAACTGTAGCAAGTAGTTGGTATATTTATACCACCTTGTTCTTCTGTAAATTATTTTTCTTATACAGTATCATGTATGGCTAAAACATGTTGATTTGGTTATGTTATTTCCGCTGCATTTTGATTTCAAAAAAATTTTGAAATCGTTTTAACCAAATCTTACATGCTTTTGTTTTTGATCCAATAGTATTTCCTCCACCAGCATTCTTTCCATCTCTTTTTAACATTCAGCTCTTGAGATTCCCTATTATTGTCTGATGATATCTAAGTTGATGTGTTGTCCACTTTATACGCAACTTCTCTCTCTCTCTTTTTCATAGAAGGTGGGGGAAAAGATTTAACTATAAGAATTAAACTAATCTACACCTCCCTAACAATAGTTCCAAAAACTTATTGAGCAAGTTTTACAATCTATAAAACCCTTAATAATCTGCAAGCACATAGGTTGTACTTTGTAGCATTAAAGGGTCAATTCTACGAGGAGGAGGACTAATCTAATCCTAAAATCTAAGGATTAAAAGAAATGAAACTCAAAATAAACAATGCAACAAAAAGTAATCACGAGAGTTGAATTCAACCACTTAAATTAGAAGTTAAACACAAAACTATTAGCAAGTGAGCAATATGAAATCACAATAGAAATCAACCAAAGGAATTTACCAATTAATGAGAAAGGGGATTTTATTTATCATTAATGCTAACCTAGTCAATTATGTGTCAATGGAGTGTCAGTTCTAGACAATCCTAGGGGTGATTACTTTTTCTCGAGTTATAACCATTAAACCCTAAATTATAAACCTTAATTAGATTATGGAATTTGCAGTCTCTCAATTCAAAAATTATCCAAAACCCTAATTAATTATGAAGTACTCTAATAAACTATCAGAACATCACACATGATCTCTCTCTGTACAATTACCAATATGATTTGTCACAGTTTCTATTAAATCACCTAACTCTCATTAATCTGATTTCATTTTTTTAATTAAGTTCACCCTCTCAGTTTATTACCAAATTATCCAAGAATGCAGTCAAAATCACAAGATTCATCTAATATAAACAATCGAATAAATTATCATTAAATCAAAAAAATCCTGAAAGAGAGTTAGAGCATCATCAACATTCTATCATCTATCATCATACAGTCCATCCCAACTTTATACATGAATAAAATTGAAACAAAAAGCAAATAGAAACTTAAAATGGATGATCTAGGAAGGTAGCAATGTCGAGAAACCTCCTGATCCAAGAAGGATGTCGAGACTACTTCTTGTTCCTCTTTCTTCCTGTATTTCTCTTCCTCTTTCTCTCTTAGTGATTCCAAAAGTGGTTACACGAAAAAAGCTCCCTTCTTTCTTCTCTTTTTGTTCTTTAAATAATCTCTTATGTTTTAGGTAATGCTAGGGATTTTTTGGGGTCCTAAAGGTCCAAAAAGTCCCTCAAAATGTAAAGTTCATAAATGTCTGTGCGTCTGTCCGACGTAGGCCACAATCGTGGGTCACATCTAAGCCTTTTGCCGTAATTATAGCATGCAAGCCACGATCGTGGGCCATTCCTGGAGCTTCTGTCACGATCATGGCCTATTGTTTCAGTCCAAATGTCTTCCGAAACTCCTATGTTCTCCCTAAAACACTAGCAAGCACATCAAATACAGCAAAAACATAATATTTAAGCTTAAAAGCTTGTACTAACCCCTAAAATAGTTAAAACACAAATAATTAACAAACTAACCTAATTCTAACCTAAACATATACTAAATGATGCAATTTACACTTATCAAAACACCTAATAGGAATAGTGAAAATGTCATCCAAAGTAGTTACTTAATAAAATCTAGTTAATATATACTATCATTCATATCAAGAATCTGTTAAATAAAATAAATATAGAATAAATTATATTTTTATTTTTATAATTCTCAAAAGCATCATGTAAAAGAATATGTTAATGTTTCTATCCTAAAATAAACATATATTAATTTACAATGGAAGTTGTTTCTTCCCTTTCTTCTAATGTTGGTTGTCTTTATCAGCTTTCTTTTTTGCGATTGTAATTGAATGATAACTTTCATATTCCTAATTAAAGGTGTCAATAATGATAGATTTATACTTAAATTATGTTTATATTGGTGACTATAATCTCTTATAACCATTTTTAAAAGACTATAGTCTTAACTTGGTGCTTTGCTTTACTAGTGTTTATACTAGTTTTATAGGTGATATAGTAAATTCACATTTGGGAGACATATCTTTCCAATTCTTCATTTTCATAGTTAATATTTTGTTAAACCATACTACCAAAAAAAAAAGTGTCATTGAAATATTGTAGTATCTAAAGAATGTTTTAGTAAACTATTAAAAACTTTTAAAATATTATTTTCTAATTGTTGTTTATAATCTCTAAATCACGAGGTGGGTGTTAGGATGTTCAATTCCTTGGTGAGATTGTTGATTTGAGCTTGCAATGTTGTCACTGAATCCTCCATAATCATTCCTTTTAGATTCGGGAAGGTTGACTACTGTCTACTTCGTTCTGATGTCCTAAGACAACTATTGTTCACTATCTCTTGAAAAAAATTATGTGTTGCTTCCACTGGTGGTCATGAAATTCCTTGATGATAAGAACTAAACCCTTGGTTCATAAAGTTTATAAGGGTCTTTTGCTCTCCATGATGCGTTTCCTCCATCCTTGTTCTTTCTATCTCTTATTTGCACTTAACTTTTCAGATTCTTCATTGTTGCCTTGTGAAGCCCAAATTAAAGTTTTTTCTATTTTGCGCCTAAACTTCCTTCTCTTCTTTCTTTTTTATTTCTTATGATTGGGTATCACAATCATAAGAAAGGGAAATAATTCCTTAAAACAAAGAAATTCAAAAAGTCTTAAACTAATTTCCTGGCAACAACATCAAAAACTTATTTTGCAATTTTTACCTAATATAAAACTCTCAATATCCACAAGTGTCTGGATCGTAAGCTTGTAATAATTGAGGTATCGATCCAACGGGGAATTAGCTAAAACTACATGAACCTAACTTTATCTAAGGTTGTGAAATATGATTTGAGAGAAAATAAAATTCAAAAGTTAAGCAATAAAATAAAATTGAGCACTAAACCGCTTAACAATTGAGTTGTTACAATAAATTAAGAATGATCAATGAAATTATAGGATTCATTCTATCATCATTTTGTTACCTTATTCATTTTTAATTCAATCAATATCGATCTTAGATCTGCGAAGAGATGATTACTCTTTCTCAAGACCTAATCATTTAACCCCAATTAATAATCCCTAATTGATTCTGAAATTCCATATTTGCAATTTCTCGATTAACAAAAGAAACCTAACCTTTTCAACTAGTTCTTAAGCAATCTATTGGATAATCGGGTTCTCACACAAGATGTCTCTCCGTATTATTATCAATTTGATAATTATGTGACTTATTAGTTTTATAATCTCATTACCCAACCTAATTGGATTACTATTGACTCACTCTCTTAATTTATTGTTGAATTATAGGCAAACACAAATATCACAACACCCAACGCATTTCATTGAAATAAAAAATGATCAAGTCAAAAAATGAGCCAAGAATAAATCCTAATATGAAATTAAAACATCATCAAAGTGTATAACATCTTCCAATCCAGTTTACACATCAAATTTAATGAAACTAAACAAAGGAAAGAAGAAAGAAATTGATTTGGAGTTGAATTTGCAAATATAGAAAACGTTGGATAACTGATGCTCCTCTTGATCTTCCATGGATTAATCTCAATTTGGTAAGACCGTGACTAGTTCTTTTGGTCTCTTTTTGTTCTTTTATATCTTAGGGTTAATTTTTGGGCTTACCTAGGCCATTTTGGTCCAAAAATAGCCCTAAAATGTGGAAAGATAAGAAACAGGTCACGCTAGGAAAGTGTCTGTCACAATTATGATAGGAAGGGTCATAATCATGACACTGCCAAAGTTTCTTCTCACGATCGTGACACTAGGAAGAACCATCCATCATGGCTGTGACACTCATGTCACGATTATGACCTTGCCTTTTAGCCCAAACATGCTCCAACTTCCTTCAATCTTTATTTATCTGGTTTCATTCACTAACAAACACATAAAAACACCTTAAGAACACAAGATTAAGGTCCAACATCATGCCTAAAATCACATGACACGTAAAAACATAAACAAACAATCGCATCAACATAATTCTAAACCTAAACATGCAATAATGATCTAATCAACATCTATAAACATACTAAAACGCCTATCATAACATAATATAAACTACATCCATCAATCACGAGGTGAGAAATTACATGTTTGGGATTGAGAAAATTAGGCTTTTCTTGCAAATAAAAACTATGATAAAAATAATGTGGTTTGTGAATTGGATTAGTATGATTCAGTAGCAACGAAAAGGAAATTAGTGACTTTGTTGTTGACGGTGTAGTTGAGTGGACTCATGAAAGAATAAGGGAACATAAACAGAATAAAAGACAAAAGAAAAAGAGGTCAAAAAGAAAAAGAAAGGACTATTAATTAGGGTGGTTTAATAAACATTGTAAGTTGGATTACTTAGTTAAATTATAGTTATTAGAATTGATTAGAGTTAAGTTGGACTGATATGAAATAAAGGCAATTGAATTGATAATAAACTAAGATTAATTAAAATAAGTAGATCCCATGTGCCATGCCATATATCAAACATGTGATAGAGGGGATTTATATAACAAACAGAAAATAAAAAAGTATGTACCACATAACATCAATATTGTATATAATGGATGAAGATATATCTTTGTCAAAATTTTTGTTCATTTAAGGTTTAAATTAAGCGGATTGTAAATGCCAAAGTTTACTTTGAGCATTAAAAAAATATTAGGGTCTAACATGTATTTTAGTAAAAATATTAAAAATTAAAAATACACATTTAACCAAAAAAATAACTATGATATTCATAATATTTCTTTTATCAAATTCCCTATTTTTCTCTCAAATATTTTGGATTATTTGAAGCTTCACTATTTGGGATGTACTTTCTTTAGTCAATTACTAAAAGCAAGCATCGATTAGATCACCAATGAAACAAAAGACAAATATATATATGTTATTATAATCGCATACTTACGAACATTAAGGTTGTTGAATAAATAGTTTTTTCTTTTGGAACTGGTGAACTAAAACAAAAGATTAAAACAAAAGAAGGCGGGAATTATAAGTTGGATTCTTTACATATTCAATTTTCATAGTTAATATCCAAGAGCTCTAAGCCAATAGAAAGTCGTATGAAATAGTCTTCAATCTTCAGAGTTAACATCCAAAAACAAGACGCCAACTAAGTTTGTTGATCATAATTGTTTTGACGGTCGAAAAGAGTTGACCTAGAGCAGAAGCGCCAATGTGTAACGATCGGTGGGTTTTCAACGGGAAAAATAAAAGTAAAAGCAAGAATCGTGAAAATTACAAGGTCTTTGAGGCGAAATGCATCCTCATTCCTCGTATATGTATTTGCAGTAATTTAAACATAGAGATGTGTCGGAAAGAATGAGTTTTTCTAGAATGCTGATATTCTTCTTTTCTCGGCTAATTGTCCTCATTACTGCAAAGTCAAGTCTCCCTCCACTTTATTTCTGCGTAGACAAGGGATATTTTAGCAATAACAGTACCTACGAATCAAATCTCAATGGCCTCCTATCCACCCTCTCCTCGAATCCAGAAATTAACCTCACGGGGTTTTGTAGTACCTCGTTGGGTCAAAACGACGATGACACAGTAAATGCAATTGCCCTTTGTAGAAGAGACATAACTACCAAGGAATGCATTAGTTGCATTGACGTAGCTACTCGAGTCTTCCCAGAAATCTGTCCCAACCAGAAAGAGTCCATTCTTTGGTACGACAACTGCATGCTAAGATTTTCCAATCGTTCCATTTCTAGGAAAATGGAAATCGATCCTTCTATGGGGTTCGTTAACAACATCAATGTCCCCGAATCCGAGAGAACTCAGTTCTATACAGCATTGAGTGAGTTGATGGATAATCTTGCAAGTCGTGTTAAGTTCGCTGATTCACAGCACAATTTCGCTGCAGGGAATGTTTCTTTGGGAAGTAACAAAGCATTGTATGTGATGGTGCAATGCACACCTGATTTGGCTGGAGAAAGATGCAGCGATTGCTTATTTTTGGCATATGATTACATCATCAGCTATGGAAGTACAGGAGGGAAAGTTTTTGCACCAAGTTGTCAGCTTAGGTATGAGATGTACCTCTTTTTTGATCTCGACGCTCTAGACATGTCAGAACCGCCGCAAGCAAGACCACCGCCACCAATTTCACCAACAATCAGTACATCTTCACCACCGACTCGCACTTCCGGAGCAATAGGTAATGTCAAAAGGTTAAATATTTTCTTTAGTGTGTTTATGTGACAGGTTGAGAAAAGGTTAATGAGTCAGTCTGCCCCATATAATATTCATTCACAATAAAAGGTTAACGAAGACACGTAATCTTTAAAATTATTTTTAAGAATTGAGTTAAATCATGACATAATAAACATACAAGTGTGATTGCAAAAATTAAAAATTAAAAGAAATTTTTTTATAGTAATTAATTTTTAAAACAATTTAAACAATAGAAAATATATATATCTTGAATTTACGGTTAAGATTTTTTTTAACTACAGAAAATATCTTTTACCGTTTGTTATTTTTATTGTACTGCCAATGTATCGTAGCCTAGTCATAGTCTCATTGGAACCCACAAAAAATTTTGGACGAGAAGACTTGTTAAATTTTGTTTTCAATTTTTTGTGGGAGGAGAGCTAAATGTCCCACACGAAATTCCTCAAATAATTAATTAATTATCCTTTTTAATACAATAATATAGATGTATGATTTGTTTTTATTATACTAAATAAAAGTTGGCTCGATCATTGAACTCTGTCTTTAATTTATGACTTAACTAACGTTCTAGACAAGTTATAAAATTACAAAAATATATTTGAATGAAATTTTAAAACATATTATAGACTACGGCAAAAACTGGTCCCAAGTGATGAGATGCTAAAATAGTTTCCTAAGCCACCTTTCGCAGTGTCTAGAACAAGGGAAGAAGGTAGATCAATATGGAGGTAGCATTACTTGCTTACGTTAAACTAAAAGCATTAAACTATTTAAGTTTCAAAATATTGAATTTTCCTTCTGCGTTTATTGGATAAATAATTTGATCGCAGTTGTATAATAAAACTTCTACTTCAGAATGAAAGGATTATATATATACAAAATTACCTGTTTCTATTGTTGTTAAAGCATTTGTTAATTGTTACGGACGCAACTTTTGCTCTCGTTGCAGGGAAAGCAAGCGTTGTTGTTAGCACTGCCACCTTTGAGGCTTTTTTATCAATTTTGTTATTGAGATACCTGTAATTCTCAATACACAGTCGTTAACTTTTAGATTACAATTTACTGGAGAAACTCAGGAGTGCCTTCATCACTTTGAGCTTTGTGCACGATGTATGCCAATTTTCTATCAAAATTATCAATTACTATAAAAGAGATTATGTTTTTTAGAAATTTAAATTTATTTTTCTAAGAAAACTTTTGAGCATAATCCGAACGACTACTAAGTATTGTTCAAGTCCATAAGCCTATAACAAATAACAAGGTTGGTTAAAATAAACCAAAATGATTATGAGAGAATTGACACAATAATTATTTAGTTTAAATTGAAGCAAATACCATATAATATTACCATTCAAAAGGTGATCACTTATCAGTTGCATCTTCATCCATCTATAATTAGAGAAAGAGTATTAAAATTAAATTATAGAATATATAGGAAGTGAGACTACAAGAAAATTACAAATTAGCGATGGAAAATTACTGACAGGAAAAAAAAATGTTAGTAAATTAGCGACGGACAAAATATCCATCGGTAAAAGTGAAGGAAAATTATCCTAGCAATTTTTTCGACAGAATATAACAACGGAAGGGTGATGTCCGTCAGTAAAATAAGCAGAAATACTTGGCGACATAAATAAGTATTGGCATGTACCGACGGAAATATATTTCGTCAATAATGTACTGATGGAATCGTTAATTCGTCAGTAAAATTGAAAGTTAAATGTTGTCATTTGCTTTAACTTCAACGTTTTTAATGAGGTCATTTGGTTTCAACAAAGAGGAGAAAATCATAAAAAGCAAATGACGATGGAGGAGGGGGTGCTTCGGTAGCTTTTAGGTTAAACGAAAACGACATCATTTTTGTTTAACCTAAAATGTAAGGCCCCAAATTACACCCTAGTAGAAATGTTACATGTCCATGAAAGTAAAAGTGATAGGTGTTGAAATTATGATATGATTGTGAATTATATATGTCTTGAATCTTGGTTTGATGGACCATAATTAGTAACCTGGAATTAATTGTTACCATTGGAAATTGATGAATAGAAATATACGTTTGGACTAGGAAAAATTCAAGTGGTAAGACAAGTTGGTACATGAAAATTTGAATGATTAAGTTTATGAATTGGTGACATTTGGCATGAAAAATTAAGTGACAAATGGCATGGATAATAAATTAACAAGTGGCAGCAATAAGTGAGTGACAAATGGTTTAATAGAAGTGTGACATTTGGTAGCATAAATGGAGGACAGGTGGCTCATTTCTATGTATGACATGTGGGTTATTCCATTGAAGGACATGTGGTTTGTGTCTTTGTGTGATAAGTGTCCCTAGAGTAAGGACACTCATCTTACAAATAGCATGGCCTTATGCATTAGATAATTTTTTTGTAACTCATCCTTCTTTCTTCTCATTCACCACTGAAACACCATACTCTTCTAATCTTGAGTTTTTGGCTTATGTTGTGCTTAATTACCGCATCAAGATGTTGCATCAAGAAAGCTACCACATGCTATCTTCTATGTTGTTGTCTTCTGGTGTTAAGAGCATCCTAGTTTCACTTGGATTTTGGACTTTTGTTGGTTGTCTGGAAGGCTAGTTTAGCTAGTTCATTGAAGTTAAACATATAAGGGAATTCTAAAATTGGTAGCATATATTAATACAAGTTTTATGATAATTGAACTGGCTTGTAATATGTGTTATGATGTTGATAATTGAGTGCTAGAAAATGATCCTTGTATTGTAAATTATGTTTTGGTTTTGATGTATATAAGATAATGATTTGTGAGTTGTCTAATGAATGATTTTTGAATTGGGTTTGGAAATGAATTTGATAAGGGATTGAAACATTAATAAGGTAGAATTGAAGTGAAATTAATGGACTTTGGTGAAGGTGTATTGGATGGAGTTTGAAAGAGTAAAAGTTGGAAGCAAAATGAAGGCTGTGGATTAGTGAACTTTGGTTCACTAATCCCATGATCGTGGTATTTATATGGCTCATTCCCACGGTCGTGGGAAGCACTTAGGAAGGAGAAAGGGTTGCTTTTGGGAAATTGTTGGACTATATAAGGTTAAGGTACTTTATAATGGCGTAATTGACCTTAATTAAGGTGTAAAATGAACCTAGTTTGATGTGGAATAAGTTAATTAAAGGTTGAATAAGATTTGGATTTTTAATTGAAGTAATAACTTAAGGAAGGTGTTATTAGATAACAAAGTATCTAATTTTGGAACTCATAAGTTGTTAAAGGAATGAAGTTTACTTATAAATGCTAATGTGATTTAAATAACAAGAGTAATGTGTTAGTTGTGAATGTTTGTGAATTGGGAACTTGTGTGAATACATGTAATATGTAACTACTTAATGTATTCATTCATGCATTATTGAAAATGTTTTTGTTTTTAAGGCATGTTAAATTTTTGAGCAAAATGGAATAAATTCATATGTTATGCACTACATCACTTACATGTGATTCTGAAATCTGATATGTTTTGTGTTAAAAACTGTCAAGTCCTAGTTATGGGTAAATAGACATGCCTAAAAGGGTCTGTAGTTACTCTTATAACTTGACACTAAGGTGTCCCCTAATTATCGACACTACGGTGTCCCTTGATTATCGACACTACAATGTCTCCTAATTTTGAGACATAAGTCTCTTCTATTCTATGATACTAATCATAGTATCTTCTATTATGGTCCTATTACCCACTTCTGTAAAAATGATTGGCAAGTTAACTTGTTTTGTATTCTAACACTTGTTTAGTTTTGTTATAAACAAGTTTTATTTTGTTATAAACAAGTTTTATTTTGATACAAAGTAAGTTTTGATATATATTCTGATTTGAAAGAAATATATCATGTTCTGATTCTTAAACATTATATTATGATATTTATATTTCTTATTCTATATTGATGAATCATATTTTGCTCTGAGACACACAATGTTTGAATTGCTCTATAATATGAACAATTAAAGATTGTTAGTGATATGATCTGATTCTGTACATGTGAATCCTAGATGATTGTTAGAGACAATCGCCAATTTATATCTTGTTTAGTTATTCCCTACTAAGTTATATGGTTAGCACGGTGGTTTTGCTTCCGTATAGGTTTTGATAAGAAGGTTTAAACACTGGAATAAAGACAATCGCAGTGGCCAAGAAGAATATGTTTTGTTTTGGAAATGTTTAGTTTGTTTTTGAGTTGTACTCCACATGTTGAGATATATTGTATTTTGATGTAAACGATTTGTACTAACCTTAATATAGGTTGGCTTTTGAATTTATGGTATGTATTTTGATAAGTACAATATGTATGATATTTTTTGTTTATAAAATAACATCTAATGATATGTAATGTATGTTTTCTTAAGTTTTTGGAAATTGCTTTGAAATGTTTGGTATGTTTTATTTCTATTTTGTATGGCATTTGCATATCCTTCTAGGGGTTACGTGGGTGTTACATTGTTTGGTATCAAAGCATGGTTTAGGCTATTTTGGTTTAACCAATGCTTAAATATTACTTGTACTTAGCTATAAGAGTTATGTTTGGCCTAATGCGATTTGTCCCACGTTTTGGTTTTTTATTTAAGTATAGAAAGATCTCATGAGGCTATTGATGAGGTTGCTAAGAGTAATACTCCTGCGCGATCTTGTCCATTTATCTTTGGACCCTCTGGGGTAAATCGAGATGAATGATGATATTTCAAAGTGTGAGACAATGAAAGTTTCTCGATATCTTGATATAGGAGATATTGCATGGTCCGATATGTTGGACATAGAGTCAATGTACTTGTATTTGTGGTTATATTAAGGAATATGAGATTAGTATTATGCTATGGTTGTATACCTTTAACTTGATGCGGAAGTAAATATATTTTCGTGGATTTGACGAAGAGAAGAATAGAGATGTAAGTAAAAGTGATGGTCTGGCACCGCACTCCCATTAGACATTTATGCTCATACGTCATTCTAACATTCGAGCATATGCTCGACGGAAGGATTGCACTAACTACATCACTTTGACTTACTCATGGCATCATAAATTAAAACATAAGAATCACCATGGCTAAAACCCAAATTCCTCATTTCATTTATTAAACAACATGTACATTGTGACTTTACAATAAAATCCATATATGTACATTATAAAAAGGTAATTAGAGTTTACATCTCTGTATATAGAACATGCTACATACATGAGGAATTATATAAAAATTTATCTAAATCCCTTAGTCCCAACTAACCGACCTTTAATCCATATCTTCTATCCAAAATCAGAACTAGTTCTCTTCTAAATTTACTTAGAGGCTATATCGTCTCTGTTGGATCGAAAACAAAAGCATACCAGATTTGGCTAAATGGTAGATTTTAAAAAAATCCGAAATCAAAACATAGGGGAAGCCACTAACTCTTAATTAAATTGTTCCGGTATTATTATTTCGAATCTAATTTAGTCCTTTCGTCTTTTTTATTTCTGATAACCTCTATTTATTTTTCTTACTTTGCTTGATAACCTTCTTAGAAGCCAAGTGGGAAATCTAATTGGACTTATATAATTCAAGCTCCAATAAGCTCAGAATTAATTTAATCTCATTATAATTAATCCTAGCTTATTAACCAAATGTCATTTTACTAAAGACAATTAGTTGAACTCTTGAATTACTAAATATTATGAGAACGCATGTTTCAAATAAGATGTCCAATTACAAACTCTATATGAACTATATTATAGTCATTCACACAATAAAGGCTAAAATTACCATTTTGCCCTTAATTAATTTTTATTTCTAGATCTCCCGTTTTACTCCATATGGTTATTAACACACAAGATCTCATCTTAGTGTTAAGACTTGATGGGTAGCTAGTCCATCAAACTATTGGCACCAGTTTAATCACCAAACTCCGTAAAACATCTAGAACTGATGGTATCACTATAAACTCTTTATTTGAGTGAATATTTCCTAAAACATGTTTCGATTAATAATTCTAACATGTAGACATTGGATTGATATTCTGTAAAAATCCATTTTGATCATATCAAGAATTGTAATAAAACATATATGAGTTCACCACTCATCAAGATTGTGGTTCACAATAAATGAATGCTAAAGTGTATGTTTCAAGATTAAAGAAATGACCTACTTTATTCTTTAAAAAACATAAGTGATTCTAGATTCATTTAAAAGTGCCATTATTGATAGTCAACTACTATCATGATATGAAACTCATCATTCCCGTGAAGTAAAGTCCTTTACTTGCATGGAGATAAATCACAACATTACAGTCTAAACAATAATCAAGCAACCAACTTGATTATTCAACTGTAAATCAACTAATTTAGATTCTAATAATATACATGTTTCCCATACATCTCCATGTATATGTATATTACTTATAAAAGA
>JANSVA010000002.1:36358202-36369246 GCA_025504915.1 Erythroxylum reticulatum | reverse complement strand
CTTATTATTATTAATTTTGTTCTTAATAATAATAAGGATAAAAATATATGTTTATACTCATCATCGAGATAACAAGAATTAAACAAACAAACAAAAATTAAGACACTTTTAGAATAAAGACAAATAATTAATTATGTTCATAAATAATAAATAAATAAATTACTAAATATATTGTATAAATAAATAATGTATCAGTAGAAGCAGAACAGTAGAAGAAGTTGAAACAAAAATTCAAATCACGGTCATGCCTGTAACTTTCCTGTTAAAACATAAATTAAAAAATTTTCTGAAAATTTAATAATGATATTATTGATAATTAAAAATAAAATTGATATTTTATTTATTATTTATTATTTTTCATTTAAAATTTATTTTAATTTTATAATTTGGAAGCCAAACTTATGAAATACGCTAGATTTGAAAGCTACTTTTATGAAAACGTGTAGGCGTAGGCAACTTTGCTGTTAAAAAACACTGCACAGTAACAAAAGAAAGAGGATTGCACAATGTTTAAAATTTTAACAAAAACGACACTGTTTATATAAAAGAAGGCTTAGGTTGTACAGAGGATCCGGACTCATCCAACACCGTTACCGCGGATCTAGCTCAGAAATCGAAACCTCGTTATTAGAACCTTCGGTAGATTTGCTTCTGCATTCCTGTAACGTGTTTTCTCCGCTGGAATTGCGGATGCCATGGTAAAAAAACCCGGGCCTTAACGGCAAAGGAAGTGTCATCGAAAAACTACTAAGCATAACGACAACGTCTGCCATTGTTGGCCTATCAGCTTCATTTGCTTGAACACATAGCAATCCAATGTTGATGCATCTTGCCATTTCACTTCTCCGACCTGCTGTCAGAGTAGGATCTACTAAATTTAAGTGTGTCCCTTGGTTCCAGTTTCTCCAAGCCTGAGACAAAAAATTAAAATAATAAAACCTTCAACCAGCTACAAGCAGAATTTCTGAAATCATGGTAGTGGCTCTGCTCGTTTATTCTTACATATGTTAGAAGGTCTTCCTCTTCCTCTTCGATGCGGAAGCTACTGTTCTTTTGGCCACTCACAATCTCCAAAACTATCACACCGAAACTAAATACGTCCGACTTTACTGAGAAGCGTCCGCGGCTTACGTACTCTGGAGCCATGTATCCGCTGCAGATAATCAACGCTGTAACTAATGCTGACTTGATTCAAGTTGTAGTTATATGCGTTTTTATGTTCATACCTTATTATTACGGAGATACAAACAATCTAGGATTGAAATTTGTAGGTTAAGGGCTTTAATGATTGTACACTTACAAGGTCCCGGCGATATTCCTTGTTTCGGCTCCCGTTTGATCAATATCGAATAACCTTGCTGTCCCGAAGTCTGCGATTTTTGGGTTCATCTCTTCATCTATCAGAATGTTGCTAGCTTTGAGATCGCGGTGAATAATCTTAAGCCGAGAATCCTCATGGAGATAAAGAAGTCCCTTCGCAATCCCTTCTATGATTCTGTAACGTATTTCCCAGCCAAAATGTTCACGCTTCATAGGATCTACAGGTGTACCAGACTTCATGAATCAATACATGGAACTTGGAAACATCAACGAAACTCAGTTCGTCAAAAATATTACCGGGTATGAATTTGTCTAGGCTCAAATTTGGAATGAACTCGTACACAAGAATCTTTTCTTCTTTTTCGAAGCAGAAACCCAGAAGTCTTACCAAATTCCTGTGCTGAAGTTTGGCCACTAAGACAATCTCATTCCTGAATTCTGGTTCCCCTTGTACTGATCCTCTCGTCAACCTCTTGACAGCTACAAGTTTACCGTTAGGAAGCGTACCCTGTAGGCATGTGATGAGTTTAACTTTGGATAAAAAGAAGTTTAGAGAATATTTGGATTTTAAAGACTTCGCTTCTCTGTTCTTAGGAGGTATTGAAATTTCATTACCTTGTAGACAACACCATATCCACCACGACCAAGCTTATTAGCTTCTGCAAAGTCCTCTGTAGCAAGCCTAATCGTATCCAAGTCGATGTGCATAGATTCCGCATTTTTATTCTCAAACACATCTAAGAAAAAGAGAAGACGTTAGTAGATCGTAAAAGGCATACAAATATGGGAATGGATGCATGGTATTTGCTTCAAAACTAAGGCTGATAAGAAACTCTTCAGAGCATCATATGGGGCTTTGATATAACACATATGGAAGTAAAGAAAAACGCTTTATTTGCTACCAAAGCTGTAAATGTGGAGGAATGTTTTATCAGGCTGCTCAACCATAAAAGATTTCCTGCTATTGCTCACAATATTGAACTTTCACTACCTCCACTAATCTGTCAAAGGTAGCATTTGGAATGAGCTACATTAGCTAGTCAAGCTCAGCTGTTAATACCACTTTGCCACCATTTTGTTTGTCACTTGATCTATTCTTTTAGCTGTTTATTTATAAGGACTCTTCTTGTTACTAATTCTCCTATTCAATGCATTTACTTAATTTTCATTAGAAAAAACAAAGAAGAAGACATTCATGGCTTGCCCTTGGCGTTAAGGCAGTCAAACGAGTGACGATGGACTAATATTTGAACTTACCTTCAACCTCATGTCTCAGCTTCCTTCTTCTTAACAAGAATATTACGCAACCGACAAGCATTATGAAAGTAGCAACTGAAACAGCAGCAATTATGACAATATGGCTTCTGTTCCTTCCCTTTCCTACAGAGATCAGCAATTTCTGTACCTCACGAAGCACGAATAAGTCTTGAACAAATCAGATCGTTTCAGATAGAGGAAGTAGTAATGGAACCAGCGGAAACTCAAATGTTAGCAAAAATCTACCCGGCCGTTGCAATTAATTGATGCCTAACGCTTCAGAAATAGTCAAAAACGTTCTTATTATATCAATACCTGATGTTGGCTGTGGAGAAGATGTCAAATTAATATCATAGAATCGGCTTATCTCATATCTGAAATTACAGCTTGGGTAAATGACTCTGCCTCCAGATCTATTCTCACAACATTGAGGAAGAAGCCCAGTTGTATTATACAGGCAACTTCTGCATTCAGACTCCGTCAAATCGGGTGTGCACTGCACAAGTGCATACAGAGTTTGAAAATTCGGAGCTTCTATTTGTCCTACTGCGTATTTGTAACGAGAATCGCCCACTGCAGCTTTGTCTCGTAGCTTGTCTAACAAGTCCATTCGTGACCTATTGAATCCAGCAACATCAGACACATTGCTCAGGCTGTGCACCCAGAAGTAAGGACCACCTTCCATGAGATCAAAAATGGTGCGGTTCGAGTATCTTAACATGCATTCATCTTGACCACCAATCGCTTCCTTGAAATTGACACAGATTGTTGTGAGGCTGTCACTGCAATTTTTTATACAAGCCCGACATGAAACAGGGCTTATGTCCGGTCTGCACAGAGCAATAGCGTAGACTTTATCATTGCTCTCCCCGTAAGAGAAATTGTAGAAGCCGTAGGTTATATCGGTGTTGGTGTACATGGAGTTGAGGAGGTAATTAAGGTTTGCATGGTAGGTACCGTTTGCGCTGAAGTTTCCCTTTCCAAGACAATCCTTATACAGTATTCCTGACGGACCTAATTCTTCGGCCAGTATAAGGTATGCAAAATGTATTAGAAGAGGAGAAAGAAGGAGAAATATTGATGAAGCCATGTTGTTTCACTACCTTTCTGAACGTATATGGGAAAGAAGACTGATCAGAAAGTTTAGATCTGTCGATCGGGAAGACATGAGCAAATTGGTTGGAAGGAGTATCTATCAGGGCGCGTAGAATGGATCAACAATTTGGTCCATGCTTGCCAATAATGAAATTGTAAGTCAATTTAGCGCGTAGAATGGATCAACAATTTGGTCCATGCTTGCCAATAATGAAATTGTAAGTCAATTTAACCCATTGCGTGCGTTAAGAGTGGCAGGACTTGACTTAAAAGGCATTTTCCTTTTCTCTCAATCCAGCTGGAATCAAAGTTTGTGCAGGTGCTTTATTAGGTCAGTTGTCTGATTTCATAATACGATTCAGAAATAAAGTTTTTATACTTGAAGCAATACGAGCATAAGCTTCATTATCCCTTATAGCTATGGTTGGTGGGACAATTAGTAATCATGTAATGCAATATTATTTTATCATTTCAGATGATGGGGTTATAATGGAATAAAATGTAATATAATAAAAGGCGAGGGTTTCACATTACATCATATTCCATCCGAAACAGTAAAATTAAGTTACTTTCGATTTTGGAGGTTTAGGATGAAATATAAAATAATAAGCATCTACTACCTAATATGCTCTCAATAATTTTTATAATAAGATTTATACCCTCAACTCTAATAACAAGCAGCAACACTATATCTCATTACTCTACATTAAGGGTAGAATTGTCATTTATTATTATCATACATATATTATATTTCATTCTATTTATCTTTTAAATAATAATTTACTATATTACATTATAAACCCTCATATCCCTCCTAGCTAACAATTTTATAATATTACATCTATTTATATTTCATTCCATTAAAATTTTTACGTCCAACCAAACATAGCCTAAGTCATGCATTATCCTCAAGGTGGACTCTTAACATTTTTCTCTTGTCCAACTATAGTCAATCAGAGAATGCATTTATAGACAAACTTGATAGTGAGAAATTGTCCTTTCAATGGTTGCTATGCATCGGCTTTCTCATGACTTTTGCCTAGATAAAGAAGTTGTTTCCTTATTTTTGTAATATGCTTTACTATAGGATGGAGTTTTCTTTAACTTCTTTCTCTATAATCTGTGTTGAAAGCATGTTTGTGTGGCACGTTGAATTTTCCATTTCTAAAGTCATTGTTGGAGCTCTAATTTTTCATTTCCATTTGACAATGTCAAGAAACTTGCCTGACATAACATGACAATGGATCACCACAATTTTCAAGAATGGTCCATGATTTATTAAATTTTGGCTTTAATAAAAATTATTTAATTTTTTAAATTAAAAGGGTATATTTCAAATTAAGAAGAGAAATTATTTGCAAGGTTTTGTACAAATGGACTTTCGCTTAACGTTGTTCATTGCTCACTCTTCACCACCATTCCTTGTGGCATTTACTCCCCTAGCTTCTTACTCTCCTTACTGCTACCTTGTTGAATTAAGCATGATTTAAATAAATTATGAGATCTTGATAGATTAATTTTTGGGAGTTAATTATTATATCAATATTAGTAGGATTTATTTCATAAGTTAGTTGAATTAAAGTGGTAAGAATGCATGAGGGCAATTTTGGCATAACACCTAAGTATTTAAGACCTAAGGCATTAAAGAAAGGGCAAATTGGACTTTTTACATTCATTAAGGGTATAAGTGGAAGAAGGAAAGTTGTCTTGCTTTTAGAAGAAGAAGCAACGTGAGTTGAAGGAGAGGAAGAAGTGAGTGTGTCGTGGAGAAGAAAGAAAGAAGAGATAAAGGAGTTAGGTTTCATCTTATCTTAGTCTTGAAGAGTGATTTTGAGATTGTCCAAGAAATGAAAAAGAAAGAGGAAGATAAGATCTTCCATTTGAGCCAAATATCTTTTTATTTGGGAAAGATTCAAGTTAAGTTAAATTTTAATCCTTTGGATTTATGGAATGATTTTAGTTCATAAAGCTTCCGAAATGCATAGGTTTGAGTATTTTAGAATCAATTTAGTGAATATGCTTTGATTGGGTTCTCAATTAGAATTCCTATTGAATGAAATTTTTGCCATTGTGAAGGAAATCAAGAAGCGCAAAAAGAGTAAGTGAAGAGACATCTTTAAGCAAGTTTTTAAGCAAAGAATTCAAGGTGGGTTTCATGTTTATAATTGAGTAAATAAGTCATTAATGTTTCTTGCAAATAAATGGAATTTAATACTTTGAACTACTTCATAAATGTGAATTTATTGCTTTTTAAATGCTTTGAGAAATGTTTATATGTTTGGTATTTGAATTGTGTTGATAATTTATGGAAAAAATGTGAAAATGGTTTTTAAAAAAAAGATGTTATGTTTATGATATCATGTTTCAGAAATGTACCATTATGAGCAACACTTTGCAATATGTGAAATGCATGATTATGTGAGCTTGTGGTAGTCCGTTCTGTTATGTCAAGTACACTTTGATTCTATTAAAGGCTTCTTTCGCCTGCCCGTTAGTGGCACGGAGCTCTTTTATGGACTCCCTCATGTTTACGACTATGCAAAACTATTATGTGGAATTACAAGAGTACGTTTTGTTTACGACTACACAAGACGATTATGTGAGAATATGTTAGTACGTTCTGTTTACAGATTTACCTAAACCATTTCTAATATGATTATGTGATTAGAATGTCTTGATAAGTTTGATAAATACATGACTTATTTTGCTTATGAATTGTTTGATAATGTGAGAATTTTAGAACTATATGTTTTATGGATTTTGATGCCAATCGATTATGACATTGAGCATTTTTAGTGGTTTTGCTTGTTTTTTATTATAAACTTGTTACCCACAAGCTTTTAAGCTCACCCCCATTCCTTCCCATCTCTAGGTGATGAGCAAGAGGCCGAGTGAATCGAGACATCAATCCGATTATGCATATTTATGTGTTTTAACCTAGATTTTATAAACACAAGGCTTTAGTCACATTTCAAGTATCTTTTGTATTTTGGGATTTTGCGAAACGATGTATTGTGGCTCGAAATACCCATTAAAGCTTTGTAAACTCTTATCTTTTGAGGTTAATGAAATATAGTTGTGTTTGTTCATGAATTTCCAAGTCTTCGCATTTCATAGGAAGTTTCTTGGGTTAATATTTGCTTCTATTTTGGTTTAAGTGGTCAAGGGTTGTGGGAGTAGTATGTGCAAAAAGTTTAGCGTTAATTGTTGGGACTAGTTGTGAATTTGAAGGTTTTACCACGACAAATCTTTCCCAAAGAGTATTCGAAGGGATTTTTGGCAATTTCGCCACGGCGAAGTAATGGCTTTCACTGCGGTGTAATTCTCCCAAAGGGTTTTCTTGTGGATCTTGGGACTTTGCGGCGAACGTCTGAATAGTTTGCCACGGTGAATATACAATTTGCTACGGCGAACCTGTCATGCTGCTATGAAATTTCTTTTAGTTTCTTGAATGTCTTTTACCTTCCTTTTTTCATGACTTTCACCCGACTGTCTCAAATTGTCATCTTGGGATTAGAAACGAAACTTGGGCTCAACATTTCATTATATCAAAATATGAAGATGAACCGATGATGGTTAAGAAGATTTCATTGAAATATCCCAACAAGATAATACTCTCATATTTTATGATTCCATAGTTGGACTCCGAAAACATGATCTAATATGTTATGATATCAAAGCATGAAGATAAACTGATGATAGTTAAGGAGATTTTATTAAAATAACCTTACAGGATAATACACTCACGTTTCATGATTTCAAAGTTGAACTTCAAAAGCGGGGTCCAACATCTTTATAATATTAGAGTGATTAAATTTAGAGATATCTTTAATATGAAATTGATAGTTTTAAAATGAACATGCATTGTTTTGAATCTCTAGCCGCACAAATAAGTCTTAGAACAAATCAGATTGTTTCAGATAGAGGAAACAGTAATAGAACCAGCGGAAAGTCAAATGTTAGCAAAAATCTACCCGGACGTTGGAATTAATTGATGCCTAACGCTTCAGAAATAGTCAAAAACGTTCTTGTTATATCAATACCTGATGTTGGCTATGGAGATGTTAAATTAGTTAACGAAATATCATAGAATCAGCTTATCTCAAATCTGAAATTACCGCTTGGGTAAATGACTCTGCCTCTAGATCTATTCTCAAAACATCGAGGAAGAAGCCCAGTTTTATTATACAGGTAACTTCTGCATTCAGACTCCATCAAATCGGGTGTGCATTGCACAAGTGCATACAGAGTTTGAAAATTCGGAGCTTCTGTTTATCCTACTGTGTATTTGTAACGAGAATCGCCCACTGCAGCTTTGTCTCGTAGCTTGTCTAACAAGTCCATTCGTAACTTATTGAATCCAGCAACATCAGACACATTGATGAGCCTATACACCCAAAAGTAAGGACCACCGTCCATGAGATCAAATATAGTGCGGTTCGAGTATCTTAACATGCATTCATCTTGACCACCAATTGCTTCCTCGAAATTGGCACAGATTGTTGTGAGGCTGTCACTGCAATTTTTTATACAAGCCCGACATGAAACAGGGCTTATGTCCGGTCTGCACAGAGCAATTGCGTAGACTTTATCATTGCTCTCCCCATATGAGAAGTTGTAGAAGCCGTACATTATATTGGTTATTGAATTTTTTAATATAAGCAGAATGTAGAGTCTACTAACGAAAATTAAGCTTGGGTTAACTATTGTCCAAATAATTAGAACTAATTGTTTGGATAATTGACCCTTACCATTTATAAACCCTTTAACATTTTTATGTTTAATCAATATAGGATACTCTAATACTCCCCCTCAAGTGCAACTGGGACTGGATATCTAGTTGTCATTTGAAATATACACATTGGTAACCGGACCGGGCTGCTGAGACTGGACATCCAGACGGACAACCGAGAAATTAATAATCCGGACCAAACCTGCTCTGATACCGTATTGAATTTTTAATATAGGCAGAGTATAGAGTCCACTTACAAGAATTGGGCTTGGGTCAACTATTGTCCAAATAATTAGAATTAGTTGTTTGGATAGTTGACCCTTACTACTTATAAACCCTTTATCATTTTTATGTTCAATCAATATGGGATACTCTAACACTTCTCCTCAAGTGCAACTGGGATTGTGGTAGAAGTGTCTAACTCACCCTCAAAAGCTAGCTCAAGAGGAGGAGGTTTACCCACTATTATAAATTCTTGAATGCCCTCGTAGTTGTCCGATGTAAGATTCTTGACATCTCCCCAGTCCAGAGTAGGACTAGACATCTGATGGACATATTGGGCAAAGGGACATAACCGAGCACCGCCCCAATCCATCGAGACAAATTGTCTTTGATACCATGTTAGAAGTGCCTAACTCACTCTTAAAAGCTAGCTCAAGAGGAGGAGGTTTGCCCATTATTATAAATTCTTGAATGCCCTCATAGTTGTCCGATGTGAGATTCCTGACATTGGTGTTGGTGTACATGGAGTTGAGGAGGTAATTAAGGCTTGCTTGGTAGGTACCGTTAGTGCTGAAGTTTCCCTTTCCAACATAATCCTTATATAGTATTCCTGACGAACCTAATTCTTCGGCCAGTATAAGGTATGCAAAATGTATTAGAAGAGGAGAAAGAAGGAGAAATATTGATGAAGCCATGTTGTTTCACTACCTTTCTGAACATATATGAGAAAGAAGACTAATCAGAAAGTTTAGATCTTTCGATCGGGAAAATATGAGCAAATTGGTTGGAAGGAGTATGTAACAGAGCGCATCTAATGGATCAAGAATTTGGTCCGTGCTTTATTAAATTTTGGCTTTAATAAAAATTATTTAATTTTTTAAATTAAAAGGATATATTTCAAATTAAGAATAGAAATTATTTGCAAGGGTTTGTACGAATGGACTCTTACTAAACATTGTTCACTACTCACTCTTCACCACCAATCCCTGTGACTTCTACTCCCCTAGCTTCTTAGTCTCCTTACTGCTATTGTGACACTATCATTTTACAACTTCTTCTTTTCTCTTCTACATATTGTCACCATTCTTTATTAGTAACTTTTTCAACATTCTTCGTCTTACTTATTGCTCTACCATCCTCTCCTCCTACATTGGCCTGTCTTTCGTTCCTTACACTCCTGCACTCTCCATAACTTATTTATCTAGCTTTTATCTAGCAATCCATATCTTGATCTTATGGAAACTTCTAATTTCCTTCCTTTGAACTTGAATTGTTATAAGGTTCCGAATAAAGAACTTCCAGCTTCTACTTCTGCCAACACTCCATCTGTCGACTAAAACATTGCACCTATCCATAAAACTTAAACTCAGGGGCTAGAGATGCTAGGCTATAGCTAAAACTGACTTACTGTCCTCCAAGTGAGATAATTGAGTAGAGAATAATGTCACTTGAATGGATATTCTGAAGGCTAGAATAGAGAGATGGAAAGCTACATTGCTTAGTTTTTTCCTTGATAAAAGGATTGTATTTCCAGTTATAAAGTAGTAGGCTTTCAATAATTAAAAGTATCAGGGGTTGGTTGATGTTCTTGTGAATAGTGATGATATCTTTCTATTTAGATTTACATGCTCAAAAGAAGCAAAATTTGTAGTATAAGTTTGACCTTGAAATATCCACGATAAGCCTCTATTGTTGTAGTTGTGGAGACTTAGTCTTTTGTTGGAGGAGCTTAATCAAGGCAACACCCCTATGTGGATCTTTCTACATGAGTTTCCCTTAAAATATTATACTACTAGTGGTTTTAGCCATGCTGCAAACTATATTAAAAGGCCAATTTCTTGGATTAGTCGACAGTGGAGACCAAACACATCAACTATGTAAGAATCTACATCTTAGTCATTTCACTAATAGACCAACCTAATACTATACCTTTCATGAGCCTATTGAGGATCAATTAAAAGTCACATATGCATGGAGACCTCAAATTGATAAGAAGCAAATCTAGAGACCAAAAAGAAAAATTTTCAAGATAGGAAATCACTAGGAACTGATGGAGATATACACATTATAATGAAGATGTTGTAATAAATCTTCCTAATGCAATAGACAATGCTACAAGCAAATCATATCCTAATGTCCACTAAGGGGGCACTTGGTTCACAGGGGGTAATGAGAATGAGAATAGTAATGAATATAGTGAGGAATGAGAATGAATATAATCATTATAATTATGATAGTTGGTTAAGATGAAGGAATGATTACCATTACCTTTGATGGTGATTGATTTGTTAAAAATCTTGAGAAATAAAATTTTGTCAAAATTTAAATATATTTTAATTAATTATATTTTATAAACCCTATTTATAATGACAGAATGTTTAAAATCAAGTATATTGCGGCATTTCATTTCCAATAACT
>JANSVA010000002.1:36332819-36358102 GCA_025504915.1 Erythroxylum reticulatum | reverse complement strand
TTTATTTTCAATTTCCCAATTAACTTCCTTTCTCTAATGATTTTCTCCATTCTTTGAATTTCCTCATACCTCACCTTGACTTGTTCTAATGTTTACTCATTCATACAAGCTTGTCCACACATTGCAACTTATTTGCAAACTTAACTTCTTGTGATTCTAATACATTCATCAAGTCAGATTTGTATCTCTAGAACATACTTACACAGAATATAATGTGAACCCATATACTCCTCATATTAGCAATCCGTGTCTCCTTAAATTCAGAAATCCACTCACATGATCCTTTACACAAAAAAATACATACTTTTTCAATAACATATTCTACTTCTTTTGCTTGAGTCTCTAATAAGGATAGGACTCCCATACTCACTTTTGAATTATTATATATTCATTTCTGATCAATTCTTTCATTGATCATCCTTAACATAAACTATCTGAGCTATTTAATCTAACTCATTAAATTCCTCTTCGAAAGAGGGTTTCTTGCTACTATCATCAATACTGTTAATGCAATCTTTATCAACCACTTGCTATCATCATCACATTATCAATTATTCTTAATACCTCAGGAAGGACAATTTCTATCGTTCTCACAAGGTCATAATGTTCTAATCACCAAAACTCAATGGATTAATGAACATACTTAATGTTGCATATGCTTGGGTGGCATCATCAAATTGGTCCCATTTGTCCATATATTTATCTCCATCAATTCACAAATTCATATCTTACATGATTGATACTTTGATCTCCATTTATCCTAGATGATATTCTTCTCTTGATCTTCAAATTTATTTCTCATTGTAACATCATCAATAAATTTCAATTTATGCTTGCTTGATCATTATAAGCACTTTCATGTGTTACTCTAGTTTCCCTTAGACTTTAAACTATGGGAACTATGCTAACAAATATCCAATAAGTCATAAGTTTCTTCCTATATCATCTCCACACATATGTTACATATGTGCTTAATATTCTTACTTGTGTATGATGATGGGATCATCAGATAGGTACTTATAATAACAATTCAACTTAACCTTTTGGAATTTTATATATATATATCAATCATTTATCTCATCTTCCCATTATCCTTCACATTACATCTTACATATGTATATTCCCCATTGATTCAAACTTATAGATGTATAGTCATAAAAAATTTCTGATTTCAATTCCACTAACACATTCTTATGAAGGATCATAATTCTTTTCATATTCATCAAACAACCACTTAGGTTCCAATTTTCATCTTCTTAAGATCATAGTAATTTATATTTTCCTTACATTCTGCCAGATCATCATTCTTTTATTCTATTTATATCAGATCAAGATCTTAACAATTTTTCATGCATGTACCCTACACATATGCATCTTGACTAAGGATCAGTTACTATTGCATGCTAACACACGTCAAAACACATGTAACCTGACATATATTTCCAAAGATGCCCATGTAAGATCCTAATTCTGGTGCTTTGATACCATATATATTGGATTCTGTTTTCGGAACCCAACTCTTGCTCAGCTACCATAAATATTAAGCACCATTTTTGGAACCCAACTTTTGCGAAATCATAATCACTAAACTTATTCCAATGAAGATTCATTAACCATCATCGAATTCTCTTCTTGTTTTAATACCATAACTATATTGGATCATGATTCCGAAGCCTAACATTCCTTATCATAATACGTGTGCTTGTGCTTGTTACCATGCATGATTATTCATATTTAACCCTCATTGATCATCCTCGGTTAATCCTCATTTCTAATACCGTAGCGTCGGACCCTACCTTGCAAAACTTTCTTATACTGAAACAAACATTCTATGCTCATCTTCCATCCAGATATTGATGGAAACGAGGTTTTATCCTTCATTTGATCATTTGATAGCTCTAAACTTGTAGTTTATCTAGAAACAAGGTTCATCTCATTTGAAGGTCGGATAACAAAGTTATGGCTGAAAGAATCAAACAGAGGTTTTATCCTTCACATATAGAACTTATCTCGGTCCAATTAGCATAAATCCCTCTACATATGTCAAAACAAAGTGTTATTTAGATTATCAAAAAGAGGGCTTTAAGATCTACAACTTTTATGAAGACATTGAAGGCAAATTCAATCATCTGAGGGGTCAAAAATGGAGCAAACTAAGACAAATTCAATCATCTGAGGGGTCAAAAATGGAGCAGACTATAGTCTCAAAAGAATAGTTTATAGAAGGAGAAGTTTAGGTCACATAAGTAGAAAGCAGACGAAGCAAAAAGTAGATAAAGCGAAAAGCAGAAGAAGTAGAAAGCAGACGAAACAAGAAGGCAGATGAAGCAAAAAGAACACGAAGTGAAAAGCATACGAAACAATACAGACAAAGCAGAAAACAAACGAAGTAGAAAGCAGATGAAGCAAAGCAGATGAAACAAAGCAGACGAAGCAAAATAGACAAAACAATATAGACGAAGCAGAAAAGGGCAGATGAAACAAAAGATAGACAAAACTCGAGTCAACTTAAGATGAAGCAAAGTCAACTTAAGACGAATCAAAGTCAAACTTAAGACGAATCAAAGTCAACTTAAGATGATGCAACTCTTAAGACGAAGCATCTTTACAAACAATAGAACTCTATAGATGATATGACATAGATGATGTGATATCATCACAGACGATACGTCTTTACATATAATACGTCTTTACAGGTGATGCATCTTTACAGACGATGCATCCCTACAGACGTAATGACATCATCACAGACGATACATCTTTACAGATTATACGTCTTTACAGATGATGCATGCCTACAGATGTAATGATGCCATTACAGAAGATGTGATGTTATCACAGACGATACGTCTTTACAGACGATACATCTTTATCCTCCTAAGCATTTTCCTTTATAAGGACCATAACTCTTGATCCAAAGGTCCAAAAATTTCATATTACACACTGTTGGAAAGCTAGAAGAAAGACCTAAAACTTTCTAGAAGACAATTTGCCTAGTTTAGCGTAGATCAATCCAAAATTTCCCTTTAAGTCATAACATAAATTTTACCCTATAGAAGGCTTATAATTTTGCACTTCGCAAACTTGGAATGTCCTGAGCTTAACCATTCAGTTACCAAATTGACTTCATTAAACTCTCAAATCTCAACTTATTTTTCTCATCACATCCAACTATATTTGATCAATTATAATTCTTGTCTTGCCTTCCCATGAATCTCACTTAGGTGTACGCGTGTATATATATATATATCCACAACTTATGCTCAAAAACCATCTGATCAAGCTGATAATCATCTCAATATCATCCATACACAATTCATATTTCCTTAGTAGCAAAAGAATGAGGTTTTACAATTCTTTAACGGTGTTCTAAGCCATATTACAACCTCACCTCAAAGTCTCAATTTATAACAATTCTTAAACAAATAAACTTGGTATGCAACTATAACATTGTGCATTCCCAAAACCAACTCAAACTACAAATTAAGCAAATTTGGAGAATTTTCCTTAGGCTCTTGATCACATGATCTCTTAGCTATCACCTGAACGTAGGGTAAAAAGGGGGGGTAGGCTTGAAAGCTCGTGGGTAACAGTTTATAACAAAAAGATAAGCAAAACTTTTGAAACCATTTTCTTGTCATAGAAAACTTTCATTGAGTTTATAAAACACATGTTTCTTAGGATTTAAGTCAAAATCCACAAGTCACAAAACGTTAATGCATCAAACTTGCTATCATAACATGAGCACATAAACATATCATAATAGTTTGAGTGGGTCCAAAAATAGACGTACTACATAATTCCTATAAGGATCTTGTGTAGCTGTGAACTTAGAGGAGTCCATAAAGGATCTCTATGCCACCAACGGGCAAGCGGGAGAAGCCTTTAACTTGGTCAACATGCACGTGACAGAACTTAGGGACCACCACATTCCCATATAACACATATTTCATAACTTGGAAACTTGTTGCCCAAAATGGCACTTCTTGAAAACTTGTTTATCATAGACATGAGAATATTTCAAAAACATGGTTTCATAAACATGTTATCTTTTCATAAATCACTTACTTATAACGATTTCATAAATCATTCAAAAGCAATAGATGCAACACTTATGTTGCAATTGAAATTAGTAAACTTCTTTGATTTAAAGAAAATAATAGTGGCTTATTTACTCTATTATAAACATGTACCCACCTTGATTTCCTTGCTTATAGACTTGCTCACAAATGCTTCTTCTCTTGTTCCTCTTGCCTCTCTTGATCCCTTGCTTCTTTTGTCTTTCTTGATTTCCTTGATTCTTCACCAAGTGAAGAGATCCTTGGCTCAAATGGAAGCTCTTCTCTTCCTCTACCTTTTTCCCTTCTTGAACAACCTCAAAATCTCTCTTGAAGGTTTAGAAAATTGAAACCCTAGCTTGTTTTCTCTTCTTTCTCTCTCTCTTCTCCTTTTCGTGCATCTCTCTCTTCTCTTTTTCTTGCATCCACGTATCTAGCTTCTTTTGAATTGCAAGACAACAAATCTTCTCCCCTTTTATACCCTTAACGATTGCACAATGTCTATGTTACCCTTCCTTATATGTATAATGTTCTTTATCCTTAAGTGCCTTGCCAAAAAAAACTTTGAACATTCTTATAACCTTAACACTTTAATTCAATCAACCTATATCATATAAGCTTTCTAACATCAACATAATAATTACTCCATTATCTTTCATAAAGATCTTATAATTGATGTAAATCATACTTATTCATCAAGAAAAAAATTTGGGGGCCAACAGTTGATCCAATGAGGAGTTGTGGACTAATCTAATCCTAAGTTATCTAAGGATAAAAATTAATCAAATGAAAATAAAACAGGAAAGGAAGGTAAATATGGATAATTGTCGAGATATTGTTAAACATTAACAAAATGAAAATGAAACGAGACAGAAAAGTAAACATGGATAATTGTCGAGATATTAATTTGCAAAAGTAACTCAACGAAATCAAATATTGAGTACCAACAATTCAACAATGGGAAATCACACAAGAGAATTTATCAAATTATGAGAGATGGATTTATCCTATTATCAATGCTAACTAAATCACTTTTGTGTTATTAAGATGTCAGTTCTATACTATCGCGGGGTGAATTACTTTCTCTCTATTTATAATCACTAAGACTTAATTGATAAACCATAATCTAATTGAGTCACTGAAATTGTTATCTGTCTATTAACTATTAATGCACAACCTAATTAGTTCTTAAGCTCTCTAATAAACTATCGGGCCTTATATAAGATCTCTCTCTGTACAATAATCAGTAAGATTGATTGTATGGTCTATTGCATCACTTAACTCTCATTAACCTAACCCAATCATTTTGCATTCGACTCACCCTCTTGATTTGTTACTGAAGCAAGAAGATACAATATTCAATCAAAACACCAATCAAAACAACACGAAAATAACTATATTAACATTAACTAAAGGTAAAATCCTAAAAGAAAGTTATAACACTTAATCAAACCCAAATCTATAAACATAATTTTGTTTATCTTAAAAATTAAGAAAATGAAAACAACATGAAAGAAATACACCTGGAATGGGGATTGGGATTCCTTGGGAAAGCAGCAACCATGAAGACCTAATTCTTTCTCCTCTTTTCTTCTCTCTCTATCTCTTCTTCTTCTTTCTTCATAGAGTGTTTCCCCGAAATTGCAAATTTGAATCACCCTTTAGGGTTTCATCCTTAAGCCTTTTATAGGCTTTTCCAATTAGGTCAACCCTAAGGTGTTTTCCAGGTCTAAAAGGTCCATAAAGTCCCTCAAAAACTTAAAATTGGAAGCATCCTTGCGTCTGTTCGTATGCAAGCCATGATTATGGCCTTTAGTGGCATGGTCTTCGCCTTTTGTCATCATCGTGGCACCTCCATCCTTCTGTCATGATTGTGCCCCTAGGTCAACTCCCAGGTCTTCTCTGAGTCTTCTCTATTTTCCACTCTTTGCCTTAAAACACGTTAAGGCACCTCAAAATTATAAAATTGAGGCTCAAAAGCATGCTCTAACATATAAAACACTTAAAACATAAATATCTACTAACTAACACAATTTTAACCTAAACATGTACTAAACAATCAAATTAAAAACTAAATACTGACTTATCTACCTAAAAAATCATGATGTAATCTGCAACCATCAACATCCCCACACTTGGAATGTCATTATAGCCTTTTTACACAGAGGTAAACATGTGTGATGAATGTCGATCCAGTTACTCGACTACGTCACATTCTTAACTGGCTACTAGCTCTATTCATAACTTGAAGGCCTGTGGAATAGTTCTTTATTTGAAATTTATACATACATACTTTTTTATTTTTAACACATTACCTACCTTATTGCTTTAGTTAATCATTCCCACAAAAATATA
The DNA here is from genome assembly GCA_025504915.1 of Erythroxylum reticulatum. Classification (NCBI taxonomy): domain Eukaryota; kingdom Viridiplantae; phylum Streptophyta; class Magnoliopsida; order Malpighiales; family Erythroxylaceae; genus Erythroxylum; species Erythroxylum reticulatum. The sequence continues at coordinate 36,351,689 of JANSVA010000002.1, read as the reverse complement.
ATGGCAATGCTACTTATTCAATTAGCCAAAAATTATAAATGAATGTGATAAATTGCTAGGGTGAATAAACTATCATCGTATCCTAATTAAACTGCATATTTTGCTAAAGTAACCTAGGGCACTAATTTGCAAGATAATAAAGTTTTGCAACCTAAAAGAATTTATTCAAAGTTAAATTGATTCCGTTAAGTTCTAGCCATTGACACGTTCACACAATTCACATAATGCACCATAAAACAAATTAATATGCCTAAAACAAATCAATAAAACTGAGAAATTTAGCAGGGACCTGGTTCTTTGGTTCATTCTTGGCTACATCCTAATTAAACATATTTCATTGATTTGTTGTTCTTAAACCTCTCCTTGTAACTATTAATTGTGGGTTAATAATTAACCCAAGTTTTCCCTTAGGGAGTGTTTTATGGAGATACGATCGTTAATTAAACCTAATCACTGAATAACTTAGGATACGATCTCTAGATTTAATTAAGCAGTAGCGTTATAAATTAGAAAATTTGATTAATTAAGGCAACAACCAGATACGATGCATCATTTAACCTAAGTTACATTATCTTTAATGATTACGATTCATTAGTTGCTACACATAAATTTCAATATAACAATTATGGATTATATCGAAATTCTAGCAATGGGTTTGCAAATAAACGATTCAATGAATGCATTAAAATAATCTTTTCATAATACCTAATGGGTTCATACATAAATAACCAAACAATAAGGAGAGTACAATTATCCATACAAAAAACCCAAATCCATACCCATAGGATAGCATAATCAATTCAATAAGAGAGAAAGAAATATCAAAAATATAAAAAGAATGCTTAATCTAGGTTTTCAGCATCGATGTAATCTCTAAACTGGCATTAGAACATTTTTCCCTTCATGAGTCTCTCCCAAGAAAAATGCTTCAGCCCCCTTAAAAAATGTCCCCAATCAAAACCCTCTTACTATACCTATTGCGCCTCCTTTTGTTTTTGCCTCACCTCTGTGCTACTATTGTCTCCCTTTTATGATTTAATTTGTGGTCCATTACTATTCATGCTTCACACTTCATGCTTCATGCTGCTGTTGCTTTAATTATTGGACAAATGTTTACGTTTTGTCCTACACCTTCCTTGGCTGTGCACTGAATTTGCTCTTTTGTATTTTTGTTTGTGTATTGGTCCATATCTATTTTGTCGTTTCCTTTATATGATGTTATCATATTGTCACTTCTTTTATCCACCTTATGTGCTACATTCAACGTAGACATGAGCTACATTTTATCTCCTAGCAGCTAGCATTTTGCTCCTTATTTCTATTCCTTACACTCTACATTTTACTCTCCACACTTTTAACTATTGTATGCATTGACATTTCTTGTCCAGTTGCTAGCGTTTTGCTCACCTGCTGCATTGCTTCTTCTGCATTTTCCTCGCAATTTGTCGTCGTTTTGTGCTTCCACCTACTGCATCTTCTTCTTACCTTGGTGACTTAAGCATTGTCAATTAATTAAATTAATACTTTACATGGCCATGCAAATCCATGCAAAATCTATGAAATCCACATCGATTTATTTGTGTTTCTATTTTTTGTCTTATTTTTGTCTTTTAATTTTCTTTTTCTTGCTCCATAAAGCCAAATAAAAATTAATCTTTGGAAAATGGCCAAAATATCATGCTTTTGACTCACTTTAACTTCTTTGCTTCCGAACTGAGCCTAAAATCACATATTAGTCAAAGTGAGTATCTTAAGCAATTTTATGTCAATAATCACTAAGTGTTATGGAATAATTTCATAATCAATTAAGCACCTATCATCCATGTTGCTTGCACTTGCTCCCTTAGTAGTTTTAGTTTGTTTAGGTTCCTATACTGTGAGACCCTCTTAGATAAATTGAACCTCCTATTTTTTTTTCAACCAGGTATATATACCAATTTCTTCCCTTTCTCCTTTATACATGATGATAAATTTAGAACTTTATTGAGTATGAGATGCATAGGTTCTAAATATTCCTTATTCTTACAAATAGCTTCGTTTGGTTCTTATTGGATATGATATTGTATTGAACATGGAGTATATCTATTCAGTAGATCTTAATATTTTCTTATACTACTTTGTTGTTGTTATATTTTCCCAATCCATATAAAGTAGGTTAATGCTCCAAAACAACTTCTAAATATCTTAGTGTCACCAAAATTATATAACCTTAATTTAGTGAACCATTGAATGAATTCTTCCTAGTTTTTAGCTAGGCAACGTAGACTATGTAGATTGAGTAGATTGTGCTAAATATAGTGAGTGTAAAGAAAGCAAAAGAATAGGTGATCTCGGTCTTTGGTGAACTAATTGAAAAGTTTAAGATTAGTTTTAGGGATAAAAAACTTTGGAGCTTTTAGTTGATAATTTCCTAATGGTAGCTAACCAGAGTATAAAAGATTAAGCTATAAATAAACTTGAGTCCCATACCACTTTCAGTCCTATTAGGTAAGAGAAAAAATTCTTATCAACATTGTAACTTAATCTATAGAGGGTCTTGAATTTCACAATTGTAGACCTAAGTGAGTAAAAATAAGTAGAAGTTGCTCCAAAGAAAGGATAAGATCATCGGTGAAGGAGAGTTGAAAATCTTCAAATGAGAGCATTTGTGACGATATGTGAATCTCGGTTCCCTTTTAATCATTTATTTGGTCATTCTAGTGAAAACCTCCATACTGATGAGAAATACTAAAGAGACAAAGGATCTCCTTGCCTTAAACCTTTTTAGCTTTGAATAACCTTGTAGGTTGTTTATTGATTAAAATTGCATAGGAGACTAATATGATGCATGCGTGAATCTATTACACAAATTTATAAGGAAAACCAAATGCAATTGAGGAGTTAGGACTAAACGTCTTATTTAGTGAGTCAAAAGCCTTTGCAAAATCAATTTTGATGACACCACTTTTTATTACCTTTTGAATTCTATAGCCTCTAAATAACTCTTAGATTAGTAGTATGTTATTTGCTATAGATCTCCCTTGAATGAAGGCACTTTGAGTTTAACTTACCACTTGTTATTGGTTCTCATCCTACTGACGATAAATTTAGAGATGATATTGTAAATTACATTACAACATGAGATAGGCATGTATTCATTGAGAGTTTTTACTAAAGGAGATTTTAGAACTAGGTGGATATATGTCTTGTTCAGTAATCAACATTCTACCACTCTAGAAGAACTCTTGCACTGCATAAGTCACTAGGTCACTTGTTAAACTCCAAGTCTATTGAATGAATTTAGAGTTAAATCGATCAAGTCCAGGGCATTTGTCAAGGTGGAAGGAGAAAAGTATGCTTTTGATCTCCTCTTAAAAAACCTCCCAGTGAGTTTTGAATGGTTATGCATTGGAATTGATCCAATCAAACATTGGTAATCTCCTCAAGAATTGGGGTAGTTATGTAATTAAATGCAAATGTAAATGATATTATGGTCAATCTTTTTAATGTAGTTGAATATAAAAGTATTTTCTCTATTGAAGAGTAATAAAATGTGGCAAATAAAAATTATTTTGGGAGTTTTGTTATATCATCTATAAAGAGAGAATTTATGATGAAAACAAAGCAGCCTAGTATGTTTCACATTTTTAGTTCATCAATTACTTATTATTAATATGCACTTTACTTCTCATTACTATTAATCTGAAAAACATGAGTGGTGGAGATTACTTAAAGAAAGTGCACCAAAATTGAGAAAAATCACTATTAGATTACTTAGTCAAACAACTTTTACATCAGGTTGTGAACGTAATTGGACCATCTTTAAGCATATTCATATAAAGAAACAAAAATTTTGTGAACATGTAAGAATCAAACACCTTGTTTACATTACTTATAATCTAAGAGTGAAGAACATGAATTACAATGATTTGTTTTTATTTTTCATTAATTTTATTTTTATTATTGACTTTATAATTTCTCTATTATAAATTTAGAGTTCTTAATGATAAGAGAACATATGAACTAGTGGATATTGATTTTAGTGACCATACTAATTTTTTGGATCAAAGAAGAAGAACCAATATCACTTGATTTTGATTATAATGAAACTGAAAAGGTGATTTATGAAGAAAATGTATTTGACACAAAGAATGAATTAAGTAAATCTACAAATGATCAATTGATATCTTATGTTGATTATATTTAACATTAAAAGTATAATACATTACAAATTTACAGTAGAAACTAGTTTCATACATTATTAATTTGTAATTTATTTGAATGTAGTAGAAAATATTGATGAACATATTTTAGATAAAAGCACGGTTTATGAGTCTTCGGATAGTATTGGATAACCTATAACTCTTGACGATTATGAGGTACAAGTACCCTCAAAATTACAATTTTGATGATGATGATGATTATTATTATTATTATGATAGATTCAATTCTAATTTGAATTATTAGATTTATTATTAGTTTATTATATTAATAGGCATTGGTGCATTCTTAACAAAATATTTTATTTTATACTAATTTTATTGTTTTTTATAATTTTTACTTTTTATTTATTATATACTAGTTTTATATTTGTTGAATACCAGTCGAATTTTTAAACATTAAATTTTTGATTTGATGTATGGTCTAATTTTCAAAATATTTGTTGTAGGTATTTGTTTAATTAATACATCCATTTTAATTTCAAAATACAAAATGGAACTGTACAAGGACGTACGCTACCCATCCCTGAAAAGGGCCCTACTCCATACTCTCTCATTCGACTTTTGGTGTAAGCTAAGCCGGCCTTACGACAGGAGCACGCAAGTAAACTATCTGAGAGCCGTGTCTCATCTCATTGATAATTAACAATTTTGGAAAAGGTCGCTGCACCAACAGTATATATGTTAAACTGTGTCGTTGAAAGTTCATCGAACACTATTATTAAATAATGATTAGGAAAAAATAAAAAGGCTTTACTTCGTCCAACTGATCAAGGCTGACCCTTTTTAAAGTTGCAAGTAGATATCTTCATTTGACTGCTGCTGGTCATCTAAGCTCGTTTCCGATGATGTTTCGCCTTGCCAAATCCTTTGCCTTTCTGGTTTTGTTGATCATCGCAAGTTTCTTACTCCTTACCTTCGTTGAATGCCAGCCAACTTTCGTCGACAATGATTGTTCAAGATCAGCCAACGATACTGCCGATAGTAACTATTCATCACGCCTTAGTGTCCTTTTAAATTATTTATCCTCCAACTCTTCCAGTAACACTTTCTACCAAAGTTCATCAAATGGGATCTATGGCCTCTACTTTTGTCGCGGAGATGTTTCGAGCAGTATTTGCCAGAATTGTGTCAACGCTGCTGTTGAGGACATTAAGGCACGATGCTCCTCAAATGAAACTGGGATCATATGGTACGATCATTGCACGCTACGCTATTCTAATGTGAACTTTTTTGGGAAACCACAAATTATCCCGTACACGATCCTGACCAACATCCAAAATACTTCTTCACCTGACGACCCCAACTATGGCGCGCTAGGCCTTGTATACTTGTTATTACAGAGTGTTCCGCAAGCAAAACTCAAGTTTGGGACAAGAGATGATATGTCGCAAAAACGGTATGCTTTAGCTCAGTGTAGTAGAGACCTTAATGAAAGCTTCTGCAGAAGCTGTTTGGAGAAAGCAAATGATATGGTCAACCGGTGTTGTTCAGGGAAGGTAGGCTGGCGTGTTCTGACACCAAGTTGCATTTTACAGTACGAGGAGTACCCTTTCTATCAACTGCCATCGACACCAATACAGCCCCCAGCTCCAGGACCGGTGTCCGTGTCAATACCTAGCAAAGGTGTGAACCATGATTCTTTTTTCTTTTTTATTTAATTGCAGGACAATTCAAACCCAGCCTTTGAAGGACAAAACTAGGACTAGCAATAGAACAGACATGAAAGGTCTAGGAGATAAAAATGGGAATCATGTAATTTAATTACAAAGATTTCTATCCCATACATGATCTGTTGCATATAGTTCAACGATGATTTCCCTTGAAATTCTGCATATTTTTCTCTTTTCCCTTAGAATTCGGTGAATTGGGCGAGTTAGTTGACTATTTTTCTATAGTTAATCCACTTTTTGATCAGGCATTCTTTTAAAGTAGTTAATCCGTCTTTTTCAGGCAATGAATTAGATAATCTTTAATAAAAGCCGAGACTTTTATGTTTTTGTCATTGTGTACCTCAGATTGGCACGGACATTATGACTAGAACATGTTCACAAAAGAAATATATCTTGCGCACGGAAGTTACTAATTGAAGTCTCCATTGCTAATTACAGGAGAGAAGGGAGGTGGCAACAAGTCAAAGATTGCAGTTATCACTACATCAATATCTGTGGTGGTGATTGGCCTTCTCCTGGGATTCGGCTACTATACATACCTGCGGAAGAGGAGAAAACGAAGAGGTATAACCATATAGGTGAACCTGTGCATGTACTTGCAATGTAAAATGTTGGATTGCCTCCAATCTCTAAACCTAACCTATATTTTGAAGGTGAAACAACTGAAGAAATTCTGTTGCCAACTGTAGAAGGATCGTATTCGAGGAGGAGTGGAGGAATGCCATTAACGGATTGTGACACCAACGTGGACGTTCATTACATTGATCTCAAAACCATAAAAGCAGCTACAAACAATTTCTCTGCTGCAAATAAGCTAGGTGAAGGAGGTTTTGGACCCGTTTACAAGGTTTGAAACACAAATGCACAGCCTTTTATTACAGGCAAAAATAGCACTTGCATATGGACTCAACTCTATGACTATCAATTTTGTGGTATTTATGATCTTCATGATCAATGTGACATTACTCCTGCACGTTAACAAATAGTTTTCAGGAATATTTTAGTTTATAATGACTATAGTGGTAATGAAAGTCACTAAATTGACAGCCCTATCAGTTTCCTTTTATAGTCAGGGCTTGCTTTAAATAACGCAGTTTAAACTCCATTCAGGGCAAAATGCCGGATGGACAAGAAATAGCAGTGAAAAGGCTTTCCATGACATCAAAGCAAGGTCTTGAAGAGTTCAGGACTGAAGTTATGGTAATTGTCAAACTTCAACATAAGAATCTTGTGAGGCTTTTAGGATACTGCTTGGAGGGAGATGAAAAGCTTCTTGTGTACGAGTACCTGTCAAATACTAGCCTTGATGCTTTCCTCTTTGGTTTGTTTCTCATCACTGTCATATTTACGCCATATGAATGTGATTAGTTGCTAAAACTTTCTACATTAACTAACTACTTGTGAAGACAGACCCAAAAAAGTGTAAGGAACTTGACTGGGAAAAACGTGCGAGCATCATAACTGGAACTGCCAGAGGCATTCTGTATCTGCATGAAGACTCTCGACTCAAAATCATCCATCGTGATCTGAAAGCAAGCAATGTCTTGCTGGATGACGAAATGAATCCAAAGATATCAGATTTTGGCACTGCAAGGATCTTTGGAGGCAATCAGATTGAAGCCAACACAGAGAGAGTTGTGGGCACATAGTAAGCCAACTTTCTGACACCAACAACGCAAACAAATTAACTGTCTGTCTGTAATTTTACAAGAAACGATACTTTTTCTTGAACAGTGGATACATGGCACCAGAATATGCACTGGAAGGTTTGATTTCAATCAAATCAGATGTTTACAGCTTCGGAATCTTAATGCTTGAAATTCTGAGTGGTAAAAGGAACAGAGGGTTTTATAACCCAGATCTTGCCTCAAACCTCATAGTACATGTAACACTTCCAATTTTACTTGTCATTTCTAGTGAACTTTGGTTAACATATCCTTACCTACACTTTACTCATTGAGCATGATACTGAACAGGCGTGGCAACTATGGAATGAAGGAAGAGGAGACATGTTGATAGACCCCAACATAGAAGATGATTGCCCCATCAGCGAGGCTTTGAGATTGATCCAAATTGCACTGCTGTGTGTTCAAGATGACCCTGCAGAAAGGCCTACAATGTCATCAGTTGTTCTAATGCTTGGAAGCACATCTGTAAACCTTCCCACCCCCTTGACAGCGCCGTACTCTGCATATAGAGGTGCTACCATGTTTAGTCACTCCTCAACTTCTGGGTGGGAAACAGGCTTTATGTCGTCAGATCAATCCAATGCTAGTGGGACTAGGTAGTTAAGATATTGTTTAGGTTCTTTCTATTTAGCTTTCTCTCTTTCATATTGAACTAGCTAGGAGAATTTTTGTCTTGAATTGAACAACTACCTTAGTCGAAAGAGAAGTTCTTAGTTTTTTCTTGAAAAAGTAAATGTATCAACCAGGACGAATACAATAACCCAGAAGTATCCTAGATTCTCCATTTGCTTTTATGAAGCTGATTGAGACCTAGGCTTGAGGACCTGTAAGGAAAATATTCTCTAACAATGTGGAAGCACCTTAAAAATTTTTAGCATTTTTTTTGACTATAACTTATAGACACAATGTGAGAAACATTTTTTTTAGAGTGTGGGTCCAAAGAAGACCCTTTGCAAGAGTTTAGTATCCAACTGATTGTATGATTTCCAGTTTTGTTGCTCTAATTGTAGTTACGGAGCAGTAAGATATTCTTCCAAACAAAATTGAGGGGAAAAAAATGAAAGAATTGTTGGTGTGACTCTAAAAATTGGGAATATAGAGGAAAAATTTAAAGTTTATCTCTAGTATTTACGTTTATATCATGGCTAGTGTTATAAAGGTTTTCCTTCAAACACGAACTTGTCACACAAGATTCACAACCCCTTTGCATGACAATCTCACTTAGCTCCATTAAAATAAGATTTAGCCTTGTCCTGTAATCGTTGACTAACCTACTTATTCTTCAAGTCTCACTTAAAGTATACAAATGAATACTATCTCAATCTCTAAGTATCTCCCACACTTCTTAAAAAGAGCAAGGCATAAATGAGCTATTTATAGACACCTCTAGATGATTACGTTAGAATCCTAATAGAACTCTGCTAGCTAAGATTACAATCTTATCTTATCTTATCCTTATCAGATTACATCACATTAACCAATAGAATGTCATCCCCATCCGATTAGGACTCTACTAATAGGATTAAGCTACATCACATCAACAAGATAAAAGATTACATATGATCTCCTCTTATCCACAAAGATGTCCACTATCTTCATAAGGTCCTCTTGCATGATCTTTATCCTTTAAAGCTAATGTTTATCCTCCGTGATATTATCTACCATATCATCCGAGATTTCCTCATCTCTATCCATTGATGATGAGTCATCCAAGCAAATAGCACACTGGTCCATGCTTACCTATGCCAACTCTATTATCCATGGTTCATCTACTTTAGCACACACTAAGTCCTTAGTCTATCAAGAACTTAGCCTTAGTTAAGTCAGCTCGTACAAGGTCCAAAACTCTACTAAAAATTGTACCATGCTTGATCTATTTGTTAAGTTACTTCGGAATTCTCGCTTATTCCCATCATGCGTGTGATCTAACTAATCTTCCACTTGGTACCGATCTTAAGCCTTCTTTTAGTCTCACATCCAAATCTTGCATCTCGTTGAAGATTTCCACCAATGTGCACCAATGCTTGACTTTGCCCTTTTTTGTCCTTATAAATCCTTTGCCTTGTTTCGTTATTCTACTTATCAAACACTGGTCAAGGCTTGCCATTGCCAACATGATTCTGTTATCTCAAACTTAGGGGTCTAACAAACCACTCCTACTAGAAGAAATCGACCCCTTTGACAAAATAATCCGTGGACACACCTCCATGTGTGCTTTCCTCTAAAGCTCCTTAACCATTGGCACATCTCCCATGTACCATGTTCCCTCTCCATCAGGTTTCTCCTTGCTTTTGTTTGAACGCTCCTTCACAAGGCCTATTACGCCTAACACGAGAAATTTATTGAGGTAGACTTCCTCCCTCAGATTATCCTCTCCGTCTCCCTAATCCTTTGGGAACAGAGTATTTACTTGCTCCTCTACCACCTTCTGTCTAGGGAATTCTTAAGCAAAATGTGACCCTTTATAAATGAAACAAACAATATCTAATTTTTGTTGTTTCTTACCTTGAGAAGATTCACCTACCTTCTCCTTGCCTTTCTTTAAACCATTATGTGTCCCACCATTCTTCTTGCCCTTATAGTTAGTTCAAATCGATAGTGGCATTTGGAGATCCACTAAGACATCTATAACCGCTATCGCGCTTAGAAGGTGTTTACATTCGATCTTCGAATTTCCATTTTTACCCAACATTTCAAGCCACTCATGAAGTTGAACAACTTGTCCATCTCTGAAATGTTCTGCACGTACAATATCAAAGGTGTGAATTTCCTCCTATACTCCTATACTGAGTCGTCTTGCTTTAACCTCTTCAAAGATTCCCTTTAAGCCATGAGGTGTTGTTAGGGAGGAACTGATCCATTAGCTCCTTTTTCATCTTCTCCCAAGTGTTAATGGGAGATCTACCTGTATTGATGTCATTGCAGGTTCTCGTTCTCCACTATAGCTTTGCATCCTCCACTAGGTACATTGGCATGATTGACACCTACGAGTCAGCCACATTTTCCACTATAAAGTATTGCTCCATATCTTACGAGAAATATTTGAGCTTTTTGGCACTCTACTTATCGTTGAAAAATTGTGGCTCTCGTACCTTCACCATAGTGCTTTCTGTTCGTCTAATGTCTTGTGTTGCAATGGCATGCATTAAGATCGTGATCTCAAATCTAGAATACTCTTATGCCTTCATCAACTCTACCATTTGATGTTGTAATTTTTGGATTCAAGCCTTCAACATCTCGAATCAAGTGCTGTACAAAGTCACCTCTTACTTCCTTTAAGGAATCGACCTAATAAGTGCCTTTACTTAATTGACACATTCTGTCAAATTGCTACCTCTTGCCATATCAAAATTTGGCTTTGACACCAGTTGTTACAAAGGTTTCCTTTAAACATGAACTTGTCACACAATATGCGCAACCCCTTTACACAATAATCTCACTTAGCTCTGTTAAATTAAGATTCAGCCTTGTCCTATGATCGTCGACCAATCACTTTTTCTTGAATGCCTCACAACCCTCGTAGAGTTTCATTCTCACACCCTTGCAAGAAAACTATGAAAGAAGTAAATATCATGGCAACAATAAGAACATGAGAAATAGATACAACTAAAAAGCTAACCTTTATTACTTACTGCAACATATACAAAGGAATACTCTCTCAATCTCTAAGTGTCTACTACACTCACTTCTTAAGAAAAGTAAGGCTTAAATAATCTATTTATAGGCACCTTTAGATGACTAAGTTAGAATCCTAATAGAATCATGCTAGCTATGATCACAATCTTATCCTTATCAAATTACATCACACTAACCAACATAATGACATCCCCATCCAATTAGGAATTTATCTAATAGAAGTAAGCTACATAACAATAACAAGATAAAAGATTACACATGTTTTCCCTTGTCCATGAAGATGTCCACTATCTTCAAAAGATCCTCTTGCATGATCTTTATCATTTAAAGTTGATGTTTATCCTCCGTGATCTTATCTGCCACATCATCCAAGATCTCCTCATCTCTATTCGTTGATGATGAGTTATCCAAACAATAGCACATTGGTTCGTCCAATGTTTTGTCCTTAGTCCATTAATAACTTAGCCAAGTCAGCTTGTACAAGTTCCAAAGCTCTCTTAAAACTAGCACCATGCTTGATCTACTTGCTAAGTCACCTTAGAACTCTCTCATATTCCTGTTATGCATGTGATCTAGCTAACCTTCCACCCTATGACCATCTCAAGTCTTCTTTTGTTCTAACATCCAAATCATGCATCTTGTTGAAAATTTCTGCCAATGTTTACCAATACATGTCAACGTTTGACATTACCCCTTTTCGTTCTTAGCTCCTTATAGTTCTTTTGCCTTGTTCTATTTTTAACATGTTGAACACTAGTCTAGGCTTCTTAATGATTGCACGATTCTGCTATCTCAAACTTAGGGGTCTAATAACTAGCTTGAAGATGAAACTAACTTTTGGTGAGTGGTGTTTAAACCAAATAAATGAGGACCATTTCATCATAGTAAAAAGGGTTTAAAATGGAAGACTAACATAACCAACAAATTGATCTTTATGGGAAATATTAGGAAGTGTTGGACCCTACTTCTGGATCCCAACATTTGATTCATGAGAACGTGAGTCTAATACCCTGTAGTTTCTGGAGTCTAACAATCCGGAGTAATAAAGTGTGAGCGGGCTTCCTTGTAGGGTTATTTCAATGAATCCTCATTAGCCATCATCCCATAAGGGTGATGTGACCACACCAGTTAAGCACTAAATCACAGTTTGACTTCTTTAAAACAATATAACTCTCAGCCTCTTGTTTATTTTGAAATAAGAACCACCTCATTCGGAGTTCTATAGCTCAAGATATGCCTAAAAATCCAAGTATGTTCATAACTCAGTTATGCTCTTCCAACCAATCCCTCATATTCTTTCCATCTATATTTTCCAAATCTACACTAAAAGTTACCAATGTATTAGGAATCTATTCCTTCAAGAATCACTTCATTTAGACGTCGAGTGATGAAGTTATGGCTAAAAGAAACAAGTATGTTTATGTCTTCAACCATATTGCAACTCTCTTGGGAGAATTGACATAACTTTTTCTACAAAGCTTAGATTGGGGTCATTATTAGACATTTTGAAAGAGAACTTCTAGATCTACAAGTTTTGTAAGGTCTCTAAAGTAAAATTTGATTGTCTATAGGGTCAAAAATGTGACAAGACAATATGATTAGATGAATTGTGCACTAGACGATATGACGCCATCACCAGACGATATGACGTCACCAGACGAAGCGTCCTCACCAGACGAAGCATCCTTACAAGACGATATGCCCTCATCAGACGAAGCATCCTCATAAGACGATACATCCTCATAAGATGACACGTCTTCACCAGACGATATGTCCTCACCAGACCATACATCCTATACTCCTAAGCATCTCCACTTATAAGGACCTTAACTTTTGACTCTGATATCTAAAAAATTTTATACTTTATAGCATTAGAAAGCTAGGAAAACAAGTTATAACTTCCATGAAGTCAACTTGTCAAATTCATCTTAGATCAATCCAGATTTTGCCCTAAAGTTAGAACACGAAATTTTCCCTTATGGAAGACTTAAAATTTTGCATTATGCAAACTTGGAATGTTCTGAGCATAATCATTCAGCTAACAAAATGCTTTCATTAAACTCTCAACTCATTTGCCTCATCACCTTCAACTACATCTGATCAGTTATACTTCCCATCTTCATTTCTGTAACATCTCACTTATGCATACATATATATATATATATATATCAACGATTTATATTCCAAAATCATCAACTCAAGTTGATTGCTTCTTCACGTATATCTAATTTCAACTCACATCATCCATGCACCATTCACACTTCATTAACATCGAAAGAATAAAGTTTTTACAATGCTTTAGTGGGCATTTTGAACTACCTTACATCATATTCACAAAATACCAACTTTACAAGAACAATAGATTCTCAGAATGCTGCTAAAGCCTTATTTTACATTATATAACTTCAAAAGAACCAAATATGCAAAATTAGAGTGATTCCTTGACTTTCGACTTGATCACTTGATATCTTGTTCATCGCCTGTAGATGGGGAGGAATGGGGGTGAGCTTAAAGCTCGTAAGTAACAATTTAATAATCGATAGTAAGCAAAAACCGTTTTAAAACTCATATTGAGTCAAGATACAAATATTTTCCAAATCTCAATTTATCAACAATTTATAAGCAACTTAATTCATGCATCATCAAACTTGCTAACACATTTGAATATGTAAACGCATATGAACATCATAATGGTTTGGGTGGATCAAAAACATAACGTACTACATAATTCCCATAAGGGCCTTGTGTAGCCATGAACTTAGAGGAGTCCCTGAAGGAGCTCCATGCCACTAGCGGGAAGGTGGAAGAAGCCTTTGGTTAAGTGCACTTGACATACTTAGGGGAGCACCACAAACTCACATAATCATGCATCTCACATCTTGGAAACTTGTTGCCCAAATGACACATTTTAGAAACATAACTTCATAAACTTCATATCTTTTCGAAATCATTTCCATTTTGATTTCATAGTTCATCCACAACTTCATATACACACATATAACACTTTCTCAAAGAATTTAAATAACAATGAATGCACATTTTAAAAGTAGTTGAAAACATTTGTTTCCCTTTTCTTGAAAGAAACATTAATGGCTTATTATTCAATTATAAAAACTGTAACCCACCTTAGTCTCCTTGCCTGGAAACTTGCTCAAGGATTTCTATCCTCTTGCTCCTCTTACCTCTCTTGCCTCCCTTTAACATGTAAAAAAATCCTCATTCAATATGAACTCTAATTGGAAAGCCCAAAGAACTATATGCATCAAATTGACCCTAGAATACTTAAACCTATACATTTCCTAAGCTCTTTGAACCAAAACCCTTCTAAAAATCCAAAAGGTTTTACATAAGCTTACTTTGAATCTTCTCCAAACAATGAGTTTCTTGGCTCTAATGGAAGTCCTAATTTTCCTCTTCAGTTTTCCCTTCTTGATCACTCTCAAAATCCCTATTGAAGGCTAAGAAAAATTGAAACCTAAATGATCTCCCTTCTTTTCTCTTCTTTCTCTCTTTTTTTTCATGCTTCTCTCTCTTCTCTCTTTTCTCATACACACATCTAGCTTCTTTTAAAATGAAAGACGAAAAATTTTCATTTTCTGTCCCCTTTTATACGGTTCAATGCCTTAAGACTTTCCTATTTAAGTAATCTTCCAAAAATGCCCCTCATGCAACTTACCACCTTAACACTTTAATTTCCTTAACCTATATCATATTATCTTACTCACATTAACATGCTAATTAATTCCAACATACAGTAATCTAGCAAGACCCCAAAATTAATTAAATCATGATTATTCATACAAAATTCAGGGGCCAACATTTCTCCCCCTCTTAAAAGAATTTCGTCCTCGAAATTCTTACCTCAATCGTTAAAGAGGTATGGGTACTTCTCCTTTATAGCTTCCAAAGGTTCCCACATGGCCTCTTCCATAGAATGATTTCTCTATAGGACTTTGACTAGTTGAATTGTCTTGTTCTTGAGGACCTTCTCCTTAGTGGATAAGATCTCCACTAAAATTTCCTTATAGGTCTGATCATCTCTCAACTGAACCTCAGTGGTCTGAATATTATGAGAGGGATCCAATTTATACCTTCTTAATTTGGACACATGAAAGAAGTCATGTATCTGTGACAATTTTGGTGGTAGCATCAAATTATAGGCTAGCGGTTCGATCCTCTCTACAATCTCATAAGGACCCACATATCTCGGACTCATCTTGCCCTTCTTGCCAAACCTCATGACTCCTTTCCAAGGAGATGTCTTAAGAAAGACTTTCTCATTGACTTCATACTCCATTTCCTTCTAGTATGCATCGACATAACTTTTCATTATATCTTATGCTGTCTTAAGCCGTTGCTTAACTAAGTTAACTTAGTTGATAGTCATCTTAAGCAACTCTGGCCTTATCAGTTTCCTCTCTCCTTCTTCATCCCAACATATCATAGTTCTACATCTCCTTCTATACAGTGCTTCATAAGGAGCCATCTTAATGCTTGAATGGTACAAATTGTTGTAAGCAAATTCGAACAATGGAAAATGCTCATCCCAAGCTCCTTTAAAATCTATCACACATGCCCTGTTAAGGTTCCTAATGCTCCTCTCAGATTGACCATTTTTCTAGGAATGAAAAGCCGTGCTAAAATTCAACTTGGTTCCTAGAGCCTCTTGTAAGCTTCTCTAGAATCTCGAAGTAACTCGAGAATCCTTGCCAGAAACTATAAAGTCAGGAATTCCATGCAATCTCACTATCTCATTAATATACTTCTTTGCTAGCACATGCAAAGAATTAGTCCGCTTAATTGCCGAAAAATGGGTTGAATTCGTCAACCGATCAACGATCAATAATGACCTATATAGCATCATGCTTCCTACTAGTCTTGGGCAAACCAATTAGAAAATCCATGGTCACCTATTGCTACTTCCACTCAGGAATAGACAATGACCTTAACTTGCCTAAAGGTGCTTGGTGTTCAGCCTTGACTTGCTGACACACTAGACATTTGCTTGCATATTCCCCTACATCTCTTTTCATGCCTTTTCACCAGAAATTCTCTTTCAAATCTCTGTACATCCTGGTGCTACCTGGGTATATTACATAAGGCGCATTATGTGCCTCATCCAATATTTCATCCTTTACTTCCTTGACATTCGGGATACAAAGTCTATTCCCGACAACCATAAGTCCATCATCCCTCGCTACCAATTCAGATTTCTTGCCATTCTGAATTTCTTCTCGAAGCTTACGCAATTTTTAATCCTGTGGTTGTAACTCCTTAACTTTTTCCCTAAGTATCGGTCTCACTCTGAAATTAGCAAGAATACAATTTGGTTCTTCCTATTTCAAGCTTAGCCATTTCTTCCAATAACGACAGATAAATTGTTTGAACATGAGCTATAGAGGATTTCCTACTCAAGGAATCTTCTACCACATTCGCCTTTCTTAGATGGTACTCAATCAATAGGTCATAATCCTTGAGCAATTCAATCAACCTTCTTTGTCTCAAATTCAGCTCTTTTGGACTCAATAAATACTTGATACTTTTATGGTCTATAAAAATCTTCGTCTGAACCCCATATAGATAATGTCTCCAAATCTTCCGAGCAAAAATCATTACTACCAATTCCAGATTATGGCTCGGGTAATTCAGTTCATAAGGTTTTAGCTACCACGATGCATAAGCTATCACCTTTTCTTTTTGCATTAACACACAACCCAAACCTTTTCTTGAAACATCACTATAAACTGTATGTCCTTCATCTCCCATAGGCAAGGTCAGGATTGGAGCACTTGTCAATCTATGCTTAAGCTCTTCAAATCTCTTCTGAAATTCATCACTCTAGATAAACTTCTTATTCTTCCTCAATAACTTAGTCATCGGAGCAGCTATCATAAAAATCCTTCAACAAATCTCCTATAATAACCAGCCAGACCTAGAAAACTCCTCACTTCTGTCACTGTCTTCAGTGCAAGCCAATTCACCACTGCTTTAATTTTCTTTGGATCAATATGCACCCCATCTTTTGATATCACATGTCCAAGGAAAAGTACTTCGTGAAGCCAGAATTCACATTTGCTGAAATTAGCATAAAGTTCCTTCTCCCTCAGTATTTGCAATACTATTATGAGGTACTCCTCATGTTCCTTTTCACTCTTGGAATAAACCAGAATGTTATCGATAAACACTATAACATACTGATCCAGATACTCCTTGAAGAGCCTATTCATAAGATCCATAAATGCAGTCGGAGCATTGGTCAATCCAAATGGCATGACTAGGAACTTGTAATGCCCATAACGAGTCCTAAAAGCTGTCTTGCTTACATCAGACTCCTTGATTCTAAGTTGATGATAGCCCAACCTGAGTTCAATCATGAAAAAGACCTTTGCTCCCTGCAATTGGTCAATCAGAACATCAATTTAGGGTAGAGGATACTTGTTCTTAACAGTCACCTTGTTGAGTCTCCGGTAATCAATGCATATGTGCCATGTCCCATCCTTCTTCTTAACAAACAGAACTGGTGCTCCCTATGGTGATGAACTCGGTCTTATGTACCCCTTCTCTAACAGTTCTTCCAACTTCTACTTGAGTTCCTTCAGTTTAGCTAGAGCCATCCTATAGGGTGGTATCGAAATATGCACGGTACCAGAAATCAAGTCAATGGCAAACTCGATTTCCCTAATCGGTGGCAAACTAGGTAAATCTTCTAGAAACACATCAGGAAATTCCTTTACAACTAGAAAATCCTCTAACCTCTCTTCATTCACATCAATGTCCATAACATATGCCAAGAAGGCTTCACATCCCTTTCCCATCATCCTATCAGCTAGCAAAGTTGAAATGATTTTTGGTGATGGTGTTTTCTTGTCCCCTTTGAAAATCACCTTCTCACCATCACCCATATCAAATTCCACCTCCTTAAGGCTACAATCTAAATTCGTATGATACTTCTTCATGGCATCCATTCCGAGTATAACTTCCAAACATTTTAGGTCTAGAGGTAGTAAGTCCACTATTAGCTAGCACCATCGATGAAGAGCTCACATTCTCTATATGCTTGACTTCTTATCACATTCCTTCCTAGAGGAGTGCTAAGCATCAAGGGACTATCCAATGGCATGCTTGACTTGTTATGACATGCTTACAGAATCAAATGAATGTGTAGAACCAGAATCAGTCAAGACATATACTTTGGAATTAAATAACTGAGCCATACTTGTGAAAATTTTGGATGTGGCTGTAGCTTTCTCTCTGTTCATGGCGAACACCCTTGCCTTAGCCTGAGCTTGAGCTTGACACCTTGGCCTTCCTGGAGGAACAACCTTCCTTACAGCCCCAGAACTACCCACCTCAGTGCCTGGCCTAGTCCCTCTTATTTCTGCTCTCCTTGGGGCTTGCAACTGCAACCCCTCTTGCCTTGTTGCTTGGGGATAATCCTTGATCTTGTGTCCCTTCTCTCTGCATTGGAAGCATGCTACAAGTAATGTGAAGTACTTTCACCTATGAAGCTTTCCACAATGCTTATATTGAGGGTTCATGTTCCTGCTCCTCTCTACCTTGTTATTACCCCCTGTGGTTGAGACTTGCCCTGAAGTTGCCCTTGGTTTCTTGTTCCCAGCTGAGGCCCTACTCCCCACCTCACTTTGTGTGTGGAAACTCTTCATACGGAAAGTT
>JANSVA010000002.1:36306035-36318750 GCA_025504915.1 Erythroxylum reticulatum | reverse complement strand
CAAAAAGTCTCTTGTTTTCACACAACACTTACACAAAAATTGATGTTTCTTACACCCTTTGGCCTTCCTCTAACCCCAACATCAATGGAGCGTTAGTAGGAAATAGGTGGCTTTTAATCCCATTTAATTTAGCATCAAACTTCCACCCCTTCTTTAAAAGGTAATTTTGACATCTTGCTTATTAAAGGATAATTTTGTCACCTTACCTAATAAGTAGGATTCACATGTGTCATATGATTCACAATCAAATAACCCTAAAATACCACAATTGTGTAGCTTAGTCATGCATCTCTCATATCTTGAATCCCCATCCAAAACCATTTTACTCATTCTTCACATATTTAATGCATTTGACCCATTAGGTTCTCAGTTATGTTGGCCACTTGAATTAACAATTAATTCAAGCAAGTTATGATTGGTATCTAGCAACACATCATGACCCCTAGTTAACCGAAAAATCAATGGTTTGACTACAAACCCTTCTATATATAATGTTCCTGTGCAATTCAGCCTTTCACTATCAATACCCCATTTGGTTAAGAGTATGGTTAAAATGTCTAACTACGTCACATCTAGCCCAATTGATGATAGTTCTTATCCCCGAGGCTCATTACCCAATTAGATATGTCAATGAAGACTATCTTTATGACATTTCTACTCTGGCTAGAGATTCATGAGTAACTCAACAAGAGGCCATGGGTATCATCTTCTTCTATCAAGAGTGGTGAATCCTTTATTGGTTAATCAATCACCATTGAATACCCAAAGTTGTACCCAATCATCGCCCGATTAGCAACCTCTAAAAGGCAATGAGGAATGACGTCAAAGTACAGGATTAGTATCCAAAATATTCTTGAGCACTTCAAGTCTAAGGATATTTGCACCATTGCTATGATGAAACTATCATTGACACTAGAATAGATTATCCATATGGTTGTCTCATGGCAGTTCATCCAATGTACTTAATACTCTTAGCAAGCATCCATATGTTAACCCTAGACAACTCATGCTTATAGCTTATGAGATCCAGTGCTTGATCTAATCAAGGAGTATAACACATGCTAGTATGCCTGGATTAATAATGTCCCGCATCATTAGTCCTATGACTTGGGATAATTTAGATACTAACATAATTACACATGATATGAATCTTATTATCATGATCTCATTATGATTTCCTTCATGCTATGTAATGTATCAAATTTAAGATCATTATCAATTCATAAAGAACATAAACATCTAATTAACAAAAAATCCTTTTTATTAATCAAAAAGATTTTTGCAATAAGTGCTAAAGGTGGTTGCCTTTAGAGCACTTCTATAACATCAATGACCACAACCATAATCGCTGCCACCTAAGACTGGAGGTGTAGTACCAAAGGAGGATAGTTCGACAGCACCTAAGATAAGGATACCACACTTAGACTAGTAGAACATAGTTCGACTAGAAACATGGTTGGCTCATCTTTTTGGTACTTAAAAGACTCTTCGACTACAGTAGCACAGCTTATAGAGTGGGTAAGACAACTTGAGACTTCGGTTAAATGTCCAGGAAGGCTCGAGACCACTGTTGGATGGATGGGAGAGCTAATGTTGCTAATGGCGAGCTAACAGGGCATTGATTTCTAACCTCCACCATCTAGCGACGATGCTTCCTCAACAATCTCCACCATCTCCTCAGGAATATCAACCAAAGGGTTCTCTTTCGTTGGACCAGCTTGAGTCACACACAGAGGGAGATGCTGGACTTTTGTGTCATCTTTCTTTTTCTTCATTAATTATGTATAGTTCTTATTTTCTTTCTGATATTTTTTTGTTTTATCTAACATTATAGTTAATGATATTTCCTTGTTCTTAATTATTTACATTATTTTTATATCTTTTATCACTTTTTTCTTCATATTTTGCAAGGATGTTAGTTTTAATATTGGATGGATAGTCCCAAAATTGTGAAAATCATAATCATAAAATTGTATTACTCAGGGAAGTACCAAACTCTACTTTCTCACTTATTATATGTGTTTATATTGAGTCAATTAAAGATAATGTACAATTTTAAGTATGGGGAAGGGGTTAATGACTTTTATTATTATCTTAAGCTTAATATAATATTTGTTATTAAAATTTATCAACTAATATCTTGAATTAGTTGAAATATATCCATCAATATTTTATTTCATTATTGATTTGAATTAATATGCATAAAGATGATAGGTAGAATAAAATTGCTTTTATAAGTCATGATGTTAGTAACCATTGAGTTAGTTAATTTGAATGAAAATTGCATATTATTTACACATATAAGACTAATACTTTTTGTGATTTTTGAATCTAAGAGCAAAATTTTCAAAAATTTTAAGCACTTTTTAATTCGTCAATGTGTCTTATCATGCATGGCTGAATAATTCTTGAACATGCTTTTATTATATATATTGAGATCATATTTTGATAAATTAGAAGCATTGAAGTGATAAAAACACTTAGATTCAACACTTATTTAAGCATATTTCATTGATAGTTACCTTATCTTATTTTATCCTTTAGCAATACCCATTTTAACTTAGCCGTTTTCATGGATTATGTCCACATTATGAACCTTCATCCTATTTTATTTGAAGACTTTTTATTGTTTTGAAACTTGAAGATTATTTAAATTAATTGAATGTTTGAAACTTGAAATTTTGAAATGTCCAATATTTCTTTAACATGGTACATGATGAATGCTCAAAAAAAAGTGAGCATAAAAAATAGAATAAATGTATAGTACTGATTGAGCTTAAGTTTATTACATAAATTGGCGACATTTTCATGACTTTTGCTACACTTTTTGACTCCTATTTCTAGATTTTATGCTTAAATTAACTCTTGAGTGTGTACCTTTATTTTATGTAGTTTGAGCGTAAAAATTGTCACAAATCAGTATTAAATGCACTAATTAATTTTCTGAAAACAATTGATACTGCAAACCACCATTGTTCATTGTAGGAGACTCAAGGAGAAGGGACTCAAGAAGAAGAACGTGTTGAGTCAAAGAAGCCTAAACTGAAGTCAACAAGAGAACAAGCTCAACAGGAAGTTCGCCACGGTGAAAGGGATATATCGCCGCAGCGAAATATGAAGGCATCCAGGCTGAACTTTCAGGAAAAGTTCGCCACGGTGAAGATTAATTCTTTCACCACAGCTAAGGAAATAGCAACAGATTAAAACCTTTTGGGAAAAGTTCACAGCGATGAAAAATATTTGTCACTGCGGCAAACCTTCGAGAACCCGAACCATTTTCTAAAATTTCACATACTGTGTAAATAGACCCAACAGCCCATTTTAAGAAGAAACCTGTTTTTTGATAAGTTGGATAGAGCCGACATATATATACATCAATATTCCATCAACTGGGAGGAGAGGAGAGACGTGACACACTTCACTGCCTTAACACCCATGGTTCCCTTCGGGGTTCCCGGGGCTAGACTTGTCTCATATCTTTTCTCTTCTAGTTTTCACCGCCAACATCTACCATGGTTAGCTCGGGTTCATTCCTAGTTGTGAGGTTTCCGATTGCAATGTGCAGCTAGGCGTTTTCCATCCTCTTGAAGATGTAGCGAGGGATAGAGTTCAATGGGCTTCAAAGGGGAGTGGTTTAATCAATGTTTAACTGTGATTTATGATTTCGTAGGTTTAGGATTTATAATTTGTAGTTGAACATTCTTGATTATAGTTTAATGAAGTGTTGGATATTCAATGTATGGTTTGGATTTGTTGATGTAGAGCTGGGAGCTTAAATATATGAAGTCTCATATATATCTTTTGTGATTTTGTTAATTCTCATTTATCTACCTAGTTGTGTTTGATATTGAGATGATGTTATATCCCAAATTGACCCCTTGCATTAACTTACCCATTGCACATATTAAGATGCATTCAACAAGGTTTTAAGAAATGGAGTTCATTGATTAAAACCTTGGACTTAAAGAGTTCTTTAAGGATTATCATTTGAAAACTTAGTGATTTTCACTCCCACCAAGATTTGTTTTAAACTATGGTAGCCAAAGCTCATTTTTCAAGAGGATTTTCTCACATTTGATTATCGTTTTTACTTTCAATTTCTTATTCCCAACAATCCAAAAATACTTTTTTTACACACTTTTCTTACAATTATTCAATTTTGTTAGTTTCTTTTAATAACCAAAACCCTCCTCCTAATCAATTTTAATTGCATTTCATGACATTTAGGCTAGATTAGGTCCATTGCATTAGGTTCCAATTAAGTGAGACAACCCGAGATTGCACTCTATATTGCAATCCTTGGAATTCAATTTTTAATACGACCTCCAAGAGTAAAACTGAAAGACAAAGCGGATCAAAATGGCACCGTTGCTGGGGAACCAAGCAATTGGTTCTCTAGGTTAGCTTTTGTAATTTTTGCTGCTAAGTGAGGATAGGAACCTTTGTTTAGAATGCATTCTAGATAGTTTAGCTTCATACTTGTTGATAGTATAAGTTCTCATTTTGCATACTGCTTTCCTTCATTTTTGATAGTTAGCATTTTACAAATTTCACCCCCTGTGAAAGTTCGCTGAAGCTAACTCTGACTTTCGTCGTGGCAAACATTTCAGGTGAATTTGGCATAGTGGAGGCTGACACCCACATAGCAATGGATGAAGTTGAATTACCACAACATGGCCATCTGTCGAAAGTTTACCAGGAGAATCAAAAACCTCCATAACTCCCAAGTTGTTTCTTTCCTTCACTTGTTTACTTACTTTGTCCCTGTGACTACTTATGACATATTTTGGAGCATTAGTTTGCTAAGTAATTGTGGGGGAGAAACTACCCCAGTAGGAAAGTAGTTTAGTTTTTAGTTTAATTAGTAGTTCTAATTCAATAATCTCCACAATGTTTTTGAATTGATGCCTACTACATCTTCCATGTTGGGGAATTTGATGAGGTTGCTTTGGTTGCATTTTGTCCCATTTATTGTGTATTTATGTTCATTGTTCTTCAAATTGAGGACAATATGATGTTTAAGTTTGGGGGATGTTTCAATTTGCAATTCTTGTTGTGTTTGTGCCTCATTTTCAGCCATTTAAATGTTTGTGCAAGTCAATTGTGCTTAATGTTAAAATTTTAAACTGGGTGATTGAGGTATGTCATCTGTTTCCAAAGTTTCTATAGTTTTTCGCCGCGGCAATGTCTGGAATTAATCTTTTTCAACGTGGCGAATTCTTTCTTCGCCGCAGCAATGTTTGAGTGCTGAACCGTTCACTGCGGTGAATTTTGGTTTTGCCACAGTGCCATACTCTTGTAGAAATTTTTTTTAAAAAAATGCCTCCATTCAATAATTCTACCTAATTAGATTCTCGTCACTCTTATATCTCAAAGCTTTTATAAGTTTCAAGGTGATTCTTTTGTTTTTGAAAATACCTCCCATTCTTTAAATGATAGTCGGTTTTTGACTAATTTCATTTTCAATGATTTCAACACACAGTAAGTGAAAGTATGCTAACAAAGTAGCACTTTATGTGTATAAAACTTGAGATTGTTCATTGAGATATTAACCTTGTTGGAAGGATATTTAGGCCTGGATTTTTTTTTAAAATTTTGTGTGTATCTTCTTATTTCATATCCCTTTAGAACTTATTTCAATTCTTAATCAAAGCTTTATGAACTAGAATTTTGTTAATATGATGAGGCATTCTTTCACAACCCCTTGACCTAAACACCATCCCATAAACACCTATCCATTGCTAGCCCCTTAAGCCATAATTTATGAGCACATGCACGCATCTTTTTATGGTGTCAATAGTTTATTTCACATTTTCTTATACTTATCTCAAGAAATTGGATATAAAAAAACAAAAGAAAACCAATGAAAAAAAAGAAGAAAAGAAAGAAAGAGAACAATTTCCAAAAAGAATATATATATATGTTCTCAAAAGAACTTTTTCCCTTTAAAAAAATAAGTTGTCATTTGTGTAAATATTGTCTTATTGATGACATCTATTTCATAATTGTGGTGCATGCACTCATACTTGTTTCTACTTTCATCTATTCCATCCATTTCATCTAGCATTCCATGCATTACAACCTTGAAAAGTCCTCTTGATTTTCAAGATTATAGTTCTTATAGTGGAGAGGTAGAATTATTACAAGCTTATGGTGGAGAATGGACTAACCAGATTTTGGAGTGAAATTGTCCCAACAACAAGTGAGATGAGAGCAAACGCCTTACCTTGAGTGAAACCTCTTTTGCTCAATCTCTTGGATTAAATTCTTATAGTGTTTATTTTCTTTCCACTCTTTCAGTCTACGTTGATTGATTTCTGAGAAAGTGATTTTTGCCAATTTCCTACTTTTATTTTAAGCATGGTCGGAATTTTTCTTTTGCACTTGTGTCTCTTTGACTCTTATAAACTTCGTCCAAGAGTACAAAGGTCTAAGTATGAGGGAATTTAATTGAGACCAAGTTTATTACATAAATTGGCGACATTTTCATGACTTTTGCTACACCTTTTGACTCTTATTTCTAGATTTTATGCTTAAATTAACTCTTGAGTGTGTACCTTTATTTTATGTAGTTTCAGAGTAAAAATTGTCACAAATCAGTATTAAATACACTAATTAATTTTCTGAGAACAATTGATACTACAAACTATCATTGTTCATTGTAGGAGACTCAAGGAGAAGGAACTCAAGAAGGAGAAGGTGCAGAGTCAAAGAAGGCTGAACTGAAGTCAATAAGAGAATAGGCTCAACAAAAAGTTCATCATGGCGAAAGGGATCTATCGCTACGGCGAAATATGAAGGAATACAGGTTGAACTTTTAGGAAAAGTTCGTTGTGGCGAAGGAATTAGCAACAGATTAAAACCTTTCAGGAAAAGTTCATCGTGGCGAAAAATATTTGTCGCTGCGGGGAATCTTCGAAAACCCGAACCATTTTTTGAAATTTCATATACTGTGTAAACCAACCTAAGAACCCGTTTTAAGAAGAAACCTATTTTTGGATAAGTTGGAGAGAGCCGACATATATATACATCAATATTCCATCAGTTGGGAGGAGAGGAGAGATGCGACACACTTCACTACCTTAACACCAACGGTTCCCTTCGGGTTTCCCGGGGGGAGACTTGTCTCATATCTTTTCTCTTCCATTTTTCACCACCAACATCCACCATGGTTAGCTCGGGTTAATTCCTAGTTGTGAAGTTTTCGGTTGCAATGTGTGGCTAGGAGTTTTCCTTCCTTTCTTACAATTATTCAATTTTGTTAGTTTTCTTTAAGAACCAAAACCCCCCTCCTAACCAATTTTATTTGCATTTCATGCCATTTAGGCTAGCTTAGGTTCATTGCATTAGGTTCCAATTAAGTGAGACGACTCGAGCTTGCACTCTATATTGCAATCCTTGGAATTCAATTTTTGATTCGACCTCCAAGGGTAAAACCGAAAGACAAAGCGGATCAAGTACCAATGGATCTATAATGACAGGACTTATGTTGTGAATAAATTCCTTATAATTTTTTCCTTTTTATACTTCAATTTTATCAGATTTTTATTACTCTAATCAAACTATACCTAAGCCCCATTACAACCTTATAAAGATGTTTTGATTTTTGTTTCTGGTTTACATATAAGTGATGGAAATATGATAATATTGCAAGTCTACAGTAAGAGTTTTACTATGCATTGATTTGAGAGTGTGATAGTTTTCACTCTAAACACTTAAATGCATTAAGTGAAACCTTGATCAAGGTGTAAAGATTTATGATTTTAATTTCAATAAGACTATTGACATGATTGCTATTAATATCAAATTATGAACTAAGGTTTAGGATAACTTGATTCTATTTGTATGTTAATTTGATTAATATGACATGATGACTAAGAGTATAAATGGACAGGCTGAAATTAATAAAAGATAGATGTTGTAATGTTGATAATTTAGATTATTATTTGCTTGAGGACAAAAAAATGCTTAAGTGTGGGGATATTTCATAAATGCATATTTCAATATAATTATACACTCATATTTGATATATTTTTCTTGATATTTTATAATTTTATTGTATATTTGTTACTTAATTTGCTCTAAGTGTACTTACAAGTTATAATTGCCTTCGTTGACAAAAAAAGAGAAAAATCCAAATGAAACTATGGCATAAGAAGAAGATTTAAAGAAACTAAAGACCTACACGCTGGTGTATAGAGATGGTGTAAATATCTGTAAATGTGTGAAAATTGAAGGATTTGATTTCTAGTCATGTCGAGTTACACACCTGTGTATATCGAGAATTATGTCCATGTATATTCCTATATAAGTCTCTGTACTTATGTAAAATTACGAATTTAGGTTTTTTTAATTATACATGGTCTCTCACGCTCCTGTGTAAGTGACCGTGTTTATCCTAGAAATCCTAAATTTTATTATAAAAGGACATAATAGGAGGCAATTTGAGGAGGGTCGAGTTTTGTAGTAGATTTGAGATGTAAGACATATAAAAAGGTGACAATTTTGATCAAAGGATGAGGAAAACACAAGAATAAATCAAGAGATATAGTAAATTACAATATTAAACCTCAAACTTACAAGAAGATTCAATAGGAGAAAGAGGGATGTTTAGAATTATGATTCCTTTATTTTCTATTAGTTCTTCTTCCTATTTATTTTTTATTTTGCTATATATGATTAGTAACTAAACATGATTAGTGTCTAGGTATGATGAACCTTAGTTCGGGATAACAATATGTTTTAATCTTTTAGATTGGTTATTATGATTCAATTATGGGTTTTATTATTGTTCAAATATATCCAAAAAATTAGTGCATGATTTCATTTTATATAATTGAGATTGAGATATCCTCTTATATTAATAAATCGTCCATAATTGAAAGGAGTTACATGCAAACCTAGAGATGGTCTGATATAAATCCTTTAGATTAGGGTCAAACCTAATAGTAGAATTCATAAATTGATAAAACGATCCCAAGGCTTCTAATTAGAAAGATTTGTGTTAATCAACTAATGAATTAGTTATTAATAGTCTCGAAAAAGTTAATAACATAAGATAGAAATTTTTATGGTCCAATATTCAATAATAAAATTACATGTTAAAAAGGTTTAAATATCTAAAGATTCTAAGGGAGATTTATCACCTAGACACTACTATCTGATATTGAGTTTTCTTTGTATTTTACTTGTCTTGAGTTCAATAGTGTTTAATTTTAATTTAGTTATTTTTAGCTTTATTTTTAATTGACCACGTGTCGTTACGCTAGTCAAAATAAAATAACTAAACTACTACTGTAGCAGTGGCGAGTTTAGGTCAATCCCACAAAGAGTGTGTGTAAAGTTTATGGAATGAAGTTAGCCAGTGTTTAGGAAAATGGGGGTTTTGGATTTTTAAAGAAGAAAATAAAATAAAACTAACTAATAAAAACAAATTAAAGAAAACATGCAAAAAAATGATAAAGGTAGGGAATTCGGTAGGGACTTGATACTTTGATTCAATCTCGGCCTACACCCTAATTAAGCATATTTCATTAATTTGTTGTTTTTTGACCTCTCCTAGCAACTATTAATCATGGGTTAACAATTAACTCAAGTTTTCCCTTAGGTTTTGTTTAATCAAGATACGATCGTTAATTAAACCTAACCACCAACTAACCTAGGATATGATCTCTAGATTTAATTATGCGGCAGCATTATGAATTAGGAAAATCAATTAATCAAGGCAACAACCACATACGATAGGTCATTTAGCCTACGACATGTTATCCCTAATGATTACGAATCATTAGTCGCTACACATGAATTTCAAAACAATTACAAATTATATTGAAATTCTAGAAATGGGCTTGCAATTAGCGATTCAATGAATGCATTAAAATCATCAACTCACAATACCCAATGGGTTCATACACAAATAACTTAATATTAACAAAACTCCGATTATCCATACACAATACCCAAATTAATTAAAATAGGATAAAACAATCAATTTCTAGTAAGAGAAAGAAATAATAAAATAATTAAAAATACTCAACCCGTGCCATTGGCGTCGAAGTCGCCTCTGAACCAGCATTAGGATGCCTAGCCCTTCATGGGTCTTTCCCTGAAAAATGCTTTAGCCTCCATTTTATTCCCTAACCAAAAATCCATCCCCAGTTTTAATTCATTGCCCAAACCGCATTGTAGCTCTTCTCTACTGTTCCTGCCCTGCGCCTCCACTGTGCTGCTGATGGGACAAATTAACTTGTAGTCCCTCTTAAATCCTTATGCGGTCCTCCTTCACGCACTCTAGCCATAAGCCGCAACCACCGCAGCTAACTCTCCTGCGCTGTTTCTTCCTCTCTTGTCTTGTTCTATTGATGTGACAATTTAAGTTTGCAATTCCCTTAATCCTCACTACTCACGCCTCCTATTCACTGTTTGCACTAAAACATGGGCTGATATGCGTTCCTCTAAAACGCATACGTTACGTCTCTTAAAAATGCTCAACACACTGCCACTTAGCTCCTTTCCATCACACTGTCATTTTGTTTCTCAAATGTGCAGCATTTTGGCATGGAATGCATTGCTTCTTCTTTCTCTGATTTCTTTTTCTTGCTTCGTAAATACAATTAAAATTTGATCTTCAAAAAATAACCCAAAAGTAGTAATTTCAACTCACTTTCATTTATTCGCTTCCAAATTGCACCTAGAATCATATATGAATTAAAGTGAGTACCTTAACCATTTTCATGTCAATAATTGCTAAGTGTAAATGATTAAAAATATCAATAATTAAACATATATCAATTTCCCCCACACTTAGCTTTTGTCCGTCCTTAGGCAAAATATCAAAATTAAGCTCGTTGACCTAAAACATTGACTCAATTTCCATATTTTTCCAAGACTATATAATCATAATCAAAGATGAATACTTTCAAAAATCATAACAAGAAATCAACATTCCAAGCTTTTATTCATGGTCAATCAACATTTATCATCTTCAAAAACTGAGCAATCTAATGGTAGACTCAGAAAATGTGTTTAACTAAAATATATCTACGGGTACACTCAACACCATTCATAATCATGACAATCCATAACTTTGCATATTATTTCACTTCTCCACCACTAATGTTCACATGCAAAATCATGAATCAAAGGACTTTTTAGGGTTGTAATGTGTGCAAAGTAAGGTGAGATATATTTAGGTCAAGTAGCATGAAAGTCATCAAAGCTAATGAAAAAAAGCAACAATCATCAAAAACTGGGTACCATCAGCTATAACGAATGCAACATTTATATTTCACAACCTCATTCAGCTCTCATAGACAAACCACATGAAACATATATCAATCTGAAGGAATCACTCGTACAATTTATACCAATGAATTCATAAGAGTGAACCTTCCAAGCCAACATCTACCTCATATTCAACATACTCAAATAACACATCCATTACAACTCTACGAAGATGCATAAACTATAAACAACTTTTCAACACATATGCAATTCTTCCTTAATACATTTATTTTAAACAATTTTTTATTTCTTTCTTTCTTTTTCTTATTTTCTTTTCTTTCTTTCTTTTCTATTTTTATTTTCTTTCTTTTCATAATAAATAAAATAAAATAAACTACATCAATAAGGGAATTTCAATGATAAGACAAAATAACATCCCAAAATTATAACCAACCCTTACATATGTACACCCCCATACTTAGAATTTTGTATATCCACAAACTCAACAATCACAAATGTTCCACTAGCTTTATGACTTGGGTAGGATATTTGGTTAAGTTTAAAAGCATAAAATGTGGTTTATACAAAATGAAAGATTAAAGCTCAAAGGGGTTTATCAAGGCAAAATCATGTCAATAGGATAGGTTATTTAGCTAATGTAGTTTATGAAAAATAAAGAATGCCTAATCATATCCATGTTAATGCATGTGATAAAAATGTGATCTTGAATAGAAATTCAACACAAAATCGAGATGTACATGTCATGAAGGTCACATATTATCAAAAGGAAATGAGACTGATATAGATGTGTCAGTCAAATAAGGCCCAAAATATCACCGGCTTTGTCTACTATTAGTCACTACTCTTCTAAAGATAATGCATATAGACCAATCACAAGAACAAAAGTACATGTTAAAGTTGTTATGAAATTTTCTATTCAATTCACACTCAAATTATGATTATATAATCCCAGAAGAAATAGAAAACGAGAAAATGTTTGTTTCATTTGTTTTATTCTTTCTCTCATTTTGATTAAAAACTTAAAAACAAGTAAAACAAACAAATTCAAAAACACACATGCATATAAAAAAAATATTGCGGAAATGTAAAGGAAAAGAAATTTTATTCCCTTGAGTTGCCTCCTAAGAAGCGTCTTTGTTTAAGGTTGCTGGCTTGTCTCCTTCTTCTTCTCACATGATGAAATTGTGATCTTCAGGTATTACAGTTAGTGCCACTTCCACGCGAGGTAGTTTCGGATAGGACCTTAGTTGATCATCATCTTCCTTCAGTGTCTTCCCTATCCTCAGCTTCTCAATCCTGATTGAGTCCATACACTCTAGAAATATTTCGAATATAACTTCACCTTTTCCCTCATCATTTAACTCCTCCAATCTGTTATGTAAAGGTAAAGAGTTGGTTTCAAAAATAATCATGGACTCAGTACTTACCTCCGAGCTAAAAGATGTGTCCTTTCTAGCTTCGAGCTCCTTCT
>JANSVA010000002.1:36273457-36305935 GCA_025504915.1 Erythroxylum reticulatum | reverse complement strand
CTTATAAGCTTATGTTCTTTTATGCTTATGTGATCTCCCAAAAATGCCCTTGAACATCCTTATTACATTAACACTTTCATTCCACTTACCCATTCAATAAATCCCACTTACTTTGACATAATTATAACTCCAAAATTTAGTCTATCTAAACCTCAAAATTATTTTAAATCATGTTTAACTTAGAAAAATTTCAGGGTCCAATATTTAGTTACTCTTTGAGAGAGGGTAGCTAGAATTTTAGGAAATCTTAGGCCAAGCACAAATTGAATCAATAAATCAGAGGGGAGAAAATAGGGATAATGATAAGTCCTAATGTTTAATCTTAATTTTCTCCAAGTCTTAGTTTACGATTTTGGTTTGGGTTGCATTGTTCCCTATTACTTTAAATTTATCTTTATTTTACTTATCTTCTTAAATTCAATTGAAATGGTTTCTTAAATAAAGAACAACCTGAATTAAGTGGAACTTAAGCACAAACCTCGTGGGATCGATATCTCCGTTCAATTACAAGTATGACTCGTATTCTTGTAGTTTTGAGTGTAAGACTAGTAGTGTATTTTGGATTCAACAAGTTTTTGGCACCGTTACTGGGGATTGATTGTTTAGCATCTTGTTTATTTTGGGTTACTTTGATTTAAGAGTTTTTGATACTTTTCCTTGTGTCCTTGCAAGTGCATGAACATAAGAAACACATAAAGGAATACTGAATTTCATGACGAAGAGTTAGTAGATATCATAAGACATGAATGCCAGTTGAGAAGAGTGAAGTGCTAAGACATTGTAGACAGAAACATGGTAAAAGAAGAAGAATAAGGAGGGGCCAAAAGGACATTGATGAACTTTATGAGACTAGGATTCAGTCCTCAAGGAGTTATGAGGTCAACGATTCAAGCTAAAAATTTCGAGATTAAGTTAGCACTCCTCAACATTCTGCAAAGTAGTGTACAGTTTTATGGGTTATCTAATGAAGATCCTAATGCCCATCTCGCCAAGTTTTTAAAGATATGTGACACTTTCTAGTTTAATGGGATGTTTGACGATGCCATAAGGCTGTGACTATTTTTCTTTCACTTTGAGAGATTAGACAAAGTCTTGGTATAATTTACTCAGATTAGGGTAGATTAATACCTGGGAACAACTAGCCCAGACATTTCTTAGTAAATACTTCCCATAGACTAAGAAAACTAGGATCATTAAGGAAATCACAAATTTTTAACAAAGCGATGGGGAGTCTTTATATGAAGCTTGGGAGAGGTTTAAAGAACTACAGAGAAGTTGTCCCGACTATAACCTTCTGAGGGAATTCTTCATGTAAACATTCTATAATGGTGTAAATCAGAGCACAAGAGGGACCATAGATTCAGATGCAAGAGGATCTTTAATGAGGAAAACTATCGATGCAGAGTATGACCTTTTAGAAGAATTGGCCAGCAATAGTTGTATGTGATCAAACGAGAGGAGTGGATAGGGGTAGAAGGAGCAAAAGGGAATGATCCCAATTGACTCTGTTATCACTTTGTAGCAACAAATCACAACCCTCGCTGAGTAGTTGAGCAACATGCAAGGAGCATCTTCATATACAAACAAAGCTATGCAATCATAATACAAGTTATACGGGCATGATAACCATTGTGTAACATACAACCATTGCATAACATAATTCTTTTTGTTGGGAGCTAGTAATACTAAACAGGTAAGTTACTTAGGTCAACCACAGTGAGGTGACAATTTGTACTTGAATACTTATAATATAGGGTGGAAAAATCACCCAAAATTTTCTTAGAGTACTAACAATGTAGGTGGTCAAGCAAGACCACAAAGATCTCCAGGATTTTAGCAAGACAAATTTGGATCTTTGGAGAACAAATTGGACAAGCTAATGGATGTTCTGGGGTCCAAACTAGCAAATCAAGAAGAGAACTGAAAGAGGATGTTTCCGAGCCAAAGGGAAAGTAAAAGGAAGATAGAGGCAAAGTTTGATCATATTGTGAAGAACCATGCCTCATCTATCCACAACTTGGAGGTATAAATAGGTCAACTTGCTAATGCTATGTCTTTTAAAAGTGTAGATAGCTTACCAAGCATTACCGAGGCCAACCCAAAGGAACAATTAAAGGCTGTCACATTTTAAAGTGGCAAGCAGATGGAGGAACCAAGTGTGAAAAATGATTACTAAGGAAAAGGAAAAGTAGGGCGATTCAAGAAGAGAAAGAAGAAGAGATGCCTTATGTACCACCACCAGCCTACAAGCCTAAAATTTTGTATCCACAAAAGTTGAGACCACATCAAGTGGACACTCAGTTTTCCAAGTTTTTGGAGAAATTAAAAAAGCTTTAGATCGACTTGTCATTGGTTGAATCTTTGAAGTGCATGCCCAAGTATGTGAAGTTTCTGAAGGACATACTGACACACAAACATACTTAGGAGGACAATCAAATGATCACTTTGACGGAGAATTATAGTTTGATTATCTCAAGCACGAAGCCTTCAAAACTACAAGATCTAGGGAGTTTTACCATTCCATGTATTGTTGGTGACTTTGAATTTTGTAAATGCTTATATGATTTAGGTGCAAGCATTAACTTGATGCCTTTTTCTGTTTTTAGAAAATTATGACTAAGAGAGGTCAAACTAGCATCCATTCTAGTTCAACTAGTGGATCATTTCATCAAAAGACCATATGGAGTTGTAGAAGATGTGTTGGTAAAAGTAGAAAAATTTATTATTCCTGTTGATTTTGTGGTATTAAATTTTGAAGCTGATAAAAATTTTCCATTGATTTTGGGTAGCCTTTTATAAGTATTGTTAGGGCATTAGTTGATGTGCATAAGGGAAAACTTGTTTTGAGGATTGGTAATGAGCAGGTTGAGTTTAATATGTCTAAATCTTTCAAGAAACCGATGAATGGTAATTTATTTATAAAGATTGATGTTGTGGATGAATGTGTGAAGGAGGTTGAAAAGGAAGTTGCTGAAGTACACAAGGATGAGAGTGTAATAAAAGAGGATGTATATGAGGAATTTGAGTTAGAGAAGTTAGAGATAACATATACACCTATACCACCTTCCATTATTAAGTCCCCCCACTTTAGAGCTTAAACCCTTACCTTCTTATTTGAGATACACTTTTTTAGGTAAAACCCATATCCTACCTATCATTATCCCGAGCCAATTAGATATTGAGAAAGAAGAGAATGTGGTGAAGATCATCAGGAAAAGGATGAGAGCTTGGGGTGACAAGTTTTTGATATTAGGGAGATTAGACCCAATGCAATGATGCATAGGATTAGCCTAGAAAAAGGGTGTAAAACTGTGAGAGAGCGACAAAGAAGGCTAAATCTAAACATGTAAGAGGTTGTGAAGAAAGAGGTAATAAAGTTGTCGGATGTAGGGATTATTTATCCTATTTTAGATAGTAAGTGGGTGAGTCTGGTATAGTGTGCGCCTAAGAAGGGAGGTATGATAGTGATGGAGAATGAAAAAGGTGAAAAGATTTCTAATAGGATGATCACAGGTTAGAGAGTTTGTACTGATTATCGAAAGCTCAATTTGGCCACCAAGAAAGCTCACTTCCTTTTACCTTTTATGGACCAAATGAATGAGATCTGGCTAGCCATGCATTTTACTATTTTCTTGATAGATACTTAGGGTACAATCAGGTGATTATATACCCACAGAATCAGGAGAAGACCACTTTCATTTACCCTTATGGGACTTTTGCTTATCAGAGAATGTTGTTCAGTTTCTGTAATGAATCTATCACATTCCAAAGGTGCATGGTGGCCATATTTGCGGACATGAATGAGAACTTCATGGAGGTATTTATGGATAATTTCTTTGTCTTTGGAAATACTTTTAATCATTACTTGTTGAATTTAGACATAATGCTTCAAAGATGTGAGGAGTATCATCTAGTCTTGAACAAGGAAAAGTGTCACTTCATGGTCTAAGAGGGAATTTTATTGGGCCAAAAGATCTTATGTAAGGGGATTAAACTGAATCGAGATAAGACCGAAGTAATTGAAAAGTTACCACCTCCCACCAAAATCAAAGACATCTGAGCCTTCCTTGGTCATACAGGGTTCTATAGATGGTTCATTAAGGATTTTGTTCTACAAATGATTCATCAAGGATTTATTAGTTAAAGATATGCCTTTTGTTTTTTATGATGCTGGTTTGGACATTTTTAACAAGTTGAAGAAGGCACTTACATCAGCACCCATTCTGACATCGTCGGATTGGTCTTTTCCATTCAAAATTATATATGATGCAAGCGATCGTGCCATTGGTTGTGCCTTTAGTCAGTAGAAGGAAGAGAGGCTGCACACCATCTATTACGCAAGTAAGACCTTGACGGGAGCACAACTGAATTACATAATTACTGAAAAGGTGTTGTTGGCTATGGTATTTGCATGTGAGAAATTTCATTCTTATTTTTTAGGCTCATATTTCATTGTTTTTATAGGTTATGCAACATTGTGATATCTTTTTGTAAAGAAGGATGCTAAGGCTAGGCTTATTCGGTAGGTACTTTTGCTTTAAGAATTTGACATTGAGATTAAAGACAAGAAAGGAGCAGAAAATGTTGTAGCGAACCACCTCTCTAGACTTAAAGGAGAGCATCATAAAAAAGAAGAGGAAATCGAGGAGAGCTTTCCTGATGAGGCTTTAATAATGGTAGATGATCGTTTTCGTCCTTGGTTTATGGATATTACAAACTACCTCTCAGGTAGTATTCTTCCTTCCAATCTTTCTTATCAATAAATGAAGTAGTTTGTATTTCAGTTTTCTCCTTATATTTGGGATTAACCTGTATTTTATAAGATATGCGCTAATAGTGTGATTTGCAGGTGTATCCCCGAAGATAAAATACCTAAGATTCTAATGCAAGGTCATAGTTCACCTTATACAGGGCATTATGGAGCTAACAAAAGTACAACTAGGATCTTAGAGTGTGGATTATGTTGGCTGACCTTATTTAAGGATGCTCGAGATTTTATACTAAAGTGTGATAGGTGACAAAGAGTGGGTAAATTATAGAAGAAGGATAAGATGCAACATCATGGAGTTGGAGATATTTTATGCATGGGGATTGGACTTCATGGGACCATTCCTATCATCTTCAAATAACACTTACATATTAGTTGGAG
The DNA here is from genome assembly GCA_025504915.1 of Erythroxylum reticulatum. Lineage (NCBI taxonomy): Eukaryota > Viridiplantae > Streptophyta > Magnoliopsida > Malpighiales > Erythroxylaceae > Erythroxylum > Erythroxylum reticulatum. The sequence continues at coordinate 36,300,786 of JANSVA010000002.1, read as the reverse complement.
TTGACTATGTTTCTAGGTGGATTGAGGTTGTAGCTACTCTAAATAATGATGAAAGGTGGTTTAAAAGTTCATCAAGAAGATCTTTACGAGATTTGAGTACCCAGAGTGATTATAAGTGATGGAGGGAATCATTTTTGCAACAAATCATTTGAGGCTCTTCTGAAAAGATACAATGTTCATCATAGAGTGGCAACTCCTTACCACCCCCAAACTAGTGGTTAAATGGAGGTGGTAAATAGAAAGCTGAACAAGATTTTGGAGAAAGTAGTAAGCGCCTCAAGAAAGGATTAGGCATTGAAGCTAGATGACATGATACTCGCATCAAGAAGAAGCAGTTCAAGAGTAAGGACTTGGTGCTTTTGTTCAATTCACGACTTTGATTATTTCTTGGAAAGCTCAAGTCAAGATGGAGTGGACCCTTCAAGGTTATTCAAGTGTTTCCCTATGGAGCTTTGGAGTTGGAAAATGACAACGGTGAAGCATTCAAGATCAATGGGCATAGATGCAAGCCACACTATGGTGGGACATACTCACAAGAAAAGGAAATCATCTCTTTCTTTTCTTCCACTTCTTCATGAAAGCATCTAAAATGGTCAAGCTAATGACCTTAACTTAGCATGTTTACCTTTCTCTTGCTTTCTTTTGCTTACTAGTGTGTTTGATTTATTTGGTCTTAATTATGTTCGGTTTGAATTATGTTTGATATTTAACTTGTTTTCTTTCCAAATTTCTTTTTGGTTAGTCGATTTTGATGTGTTAGTAGGTTAATTGAATGCTAGGAATGCATTTTAAACTTAGAAAAAGTCTAAGAAGTTGGAAAAGTTAGACAATCCACAATCGTAGGAATTGGGTTGATTCCCACGAGCATGGGAAGGCTTTCCAGAAACTTTCTTGAACCTTAACCCACGATTGTGGAAATGGACCCATTTTCCATGAGCATGGGCCCATTTTCCATGAGTGTGGAAAGGCTCTCCAAAAACTTTCTAAAGCCTTAACCTACAATCGTGGAAATCACAAGGATTCCTACGATCCTGGGATCCTTGACATAAACTTTTTTAAAAACCTTCTTTTCTTTTTCTTTCTTCACTTTCCCTCACTTTTTCTTTCGGTAGCCAATTCTCTCACTAACTGACCGTACGTTGTTACGCTAGTCAAAATAAAATAACTAGACCTACTACTATAGCAATGGTGAGTCTAGGTCGATCCCACAAAGAGTATGTGTAAAGTTTATGAAATGAAATTAACCAGTGTTTAGGTTTAACGAGGGGTTTTGTTTTTGAAAGAAGAAAATAAAACAAAACTAACTAATAAAAACTAATTAGACAAAACATGTAAAAATGATAAAAGTGGGGAATTCGGTCGGAACCCGATTCTTTGGTTCAATCTCAGCCTACACCTTAACTAAACATATTTTATTGATTTGTTGTTCTTTAACCTCTCCTAGCAACTATTAATCGTAGGTTAATAATTAACCGAGTTTTCCTTTAGCTTTTATTTAACCAAGATACTATCATTAATTAAACCTAACCACTAAACAACCTATGATACAATCTCTAGATTTAATTAGGCAGTAGCATTACAAATTAGAAAAAGTAATTAATTAAGGCAACAACCATATACGAGGCATCACTTAACCTAGTTCATGTTATCCCTAATGATTACGAATCATTATTCACTACACATGAATTTCAACATAATAATTAGGAATTATATTGGAATTATAGCAATGAGTTTGTAATTAATTGATTCAATGAATGTATTAAAATCATCTTTTTATAATACCCAATGGCTTTATACATAAAAAACCAAATAATAATGAAAATTTGATTATCCATGCACAATACCCAAATCAATTAACATAGGATAACACAATCAATTTCTGATGAGAGAAAAAAATAACAAAACAATAAAAAGTACTTAACCCAGGTTGTCGGCATCAATGTCACCTCCGAACTAGTGTCAGGATGTCTAACCTTTCATAGGTGTTTCCTAAAAAATGCTTTAGCCCAAAACTGACCTTACTGAAGCTCCCTCATCTCTCCTACCCAAGCTTCTTATTCCTCTCTACTATTCATCGAAGTGATGATTTAATGTGTTAGTTTTTTCTCCATGGTCACTGTACATTCACTTCTCCTCTCTTCACACCTCATGCAGCTCTTCTCTAACCACCAAGCCACAGCTCTTCTCCAATTTCTCCAGCTAGCAAGCTGCAGCCACCTCATCTGCGGCCCCCTCCACTGTTCCCTGATGGTACAAATAAGCTTTGTGGTCCAAGGTCACTGTTCATTTAAAACCTCCCAGTTGGTAAGCTCCTGTGTTATAGCTTTAACGCAACGTACGCATGTGTTTCACGCAAGGCAAGTATGACATGTCCTTCTGATGTTTTGCATTTTCTTCCTTGCTGTTGTCGTTTTACTTGATGTGCGCTGATCCTTGGACGTTACATTTTAGTCTATCTCAACTTTGCTACTGTGCTGCATTGTTTTCCCCTTTTACTTGTTCGTGGCTACTGCGCTGTCTTTTTGGCCTAATTTCTTCACTTGACTTGTTTCATCTTTAATGTTCTTTATATTTTTCTTGTCTTTTAATTTTCTTCTTCTTGCTCCATGAAGACAAGTAAAAATTGATCTTCAGAAAATAATCCAAATACAATACTTTCGACTCATTTTAATTTATTTTCTTCCAAATTGTACCTAAAATCATATATAAATTAAAGTGAATATCTTAAGCCTTTTTGTATCATTAATCGCTAAGTGTAAACAATTAAATGTATCAACAATTAAACACATATAACTAACTCTATCTTCGAAAATCTTTTATTTTGCTCCCAAACTTTGGTATTTTCTTCATCTTTTTCGTCATTAATCATTTCCTTTACACTTATTTCACACTACACCATTAATAATTCAAGGATTTGGTGAGTTCTTATTTCCTTCTATCTCTTTTGCCTATTTTTGCAGAGTTTTTTTTTCAATGGCTCCAAAGAACCTTGTTGCTCGGAAACCCACCGACTAATTGCGTCAAAAAGTCGCAAGTGAAGGTAAAACCAATATAGCAACAATTTTTTGTTCCCTATTTCTAATGTTTTTGGACAACAAAGGTATGTAATTTCAGAAATTTAAAGATAGAGAATTATTTCCTCCCCAATACTTTGATTTTGAATTGTTAGAAACTCTAGGCTTAAGGCATAATATTGAACGATTAGCTGTGAATATTGGTTGAGGAAGCTTAATTTGTTGTGATATACCAATATACCCCAGGATGACTGTTGAATTTTTACCACTATACGTTATAATCCTAAAATGGATACATTTTGGTTTAGAATAGGTGGCCATGCTTATAAGCTTGATTATACAGTCATTCGTGCACTTTTTGACTTGTCAAACTTTAAAATTTTAGATGATCCTGATGACTTCTATATTGATGACTATTGGAAAAGCCTTATGGGTGAAAACACATTTGATTCTAGGAATGCACCAAACACCTTAATTCGTAGCATAGAGCACTTATTGCTTCCAAATTTTATGTGCTTAAATGTTTTTTAATAAAACTGAAAGCAATAAGTGTTCTACTAAAGAACTTTTCTTTCTTTGTTGTATGGATTGCAAAGTTAAAATAAATACCTCGTATCGCATTTTTAGGTTTATTGTGAGTTGTGTTAATAAGAAAAGATCATATTTTGATATGACTTATATTGTCATTGCTTTGGCTTTGTTTTATCATCTTGATATGGATACTGTGTGTACTACTAATAAAGGATTCACTACTCCTGATAGAAGTAGATGATACCTATGGCCTCTTTTCAGGCTCATTACTCAGGAGTCTCTGGCCAAAGCATTTATGTGTCACGAAGAGAGTCCTCAATAAAACATAAAGTGATAAGACCCTCGGATAAGAACTAATATCACTTAGACTAGATTTGACATAGTTAGTCTAGTGAGAGTTGACATATAGCCTATACTCCTAACCAAATGGGGTATTAGATGGTGAAGGGAGGAATTGCATAATAATTCTCTATGGAAAGGTTTGTAAGTCAAATAATTAACTATCAAAGAGTTAATTTAAGTGACCAAAATAATCAGGAACCTAAGGGTCACATGTATAATATATCGGATGAAAAACAAAGTGTGGATGATTGTCATTAAGTAACCGACTTAATGAAAGGTGGTATATAAGTGAATTCTTCACTTATGTACACACAAATTTTAGCCAAAATACACACTCAATAGAGAGGCTAAGGTTCCACGAGAGTTTTGGAAGTTGAGAGCAGTGATCTTAAGATTTGTTAATGCAATTTTAAGCAATTGTTGCATGAGATTAATTGCATATAACTTGGTCTTGATCTAACTCTCGTTAAAGCATCTACTTGAACTTATCTTATTTGGTGCTCTAACCACCCTTACACATTAATTTTTCTTCATCTTTGCATGCTCTCTAAAGGCTAAGTAAAGTGTTTGGTGTTTGCAACAACCCAAGCAAGGAGAAGATTCAAGAAAGGAGGAGTATTTGTAACGTACATAATCTATAATTTCATGTTCTAATAATCTATTTATACATGCACTTTGATTCTGGATTTTCTGGGGATGTCTTGGGGTTGGAATTTTGATTCTGACACTTCTACTGTCTTACCATGTATGTGATGCATGGATCCATGGCTCACTAATACTAATGATTATGAACCATTAGTTGCTACGAATGCATTTCAACATAATATTTACAGATTATACTGAATATTTTAGCAATGGGTTTGTAATAAAATGATCCAATGAATGCATTGAAGCCATCTTTTCACAATACCTAAATCCATACACATCTGATAACATAATCAATTTATAAAGAGAGAAAGAAAACGAAAAATATAAAAAATAAAAAATACAAGGAAAAATACACTTAACAGGGTCATTGGTATCGATCTCAACTCCGAATCGGCATAAAAACTACCCCTCTATAGATCTTCTCCCAATAGAGAGCTTGCTATCCTCTTCATGATCTCGTGAATCTCCTAAAGCTTAACAACTAAAAACACCTTCTATTCTTTCATAACTTTATCATCATAAACCATTCAGTTTATATTAGAACTAGTTTTTAGAAAAAGATGGGTGAGGTGGCACGTGTCACACCCATGATTTGGTTTATCATGGGTGTGACACACCATGTATAGGCGTGAGGAATAACTCATGCCCATATATGTTTATTGCATAGTCGTGAGCTAAAACTCACAAATGTGCAATAATTTGACATGGTCATGAGTTAATGCTCATAGCCATGCCAAACTAATATATGGCCATAAGTTTTTCATACCATATACTTTTTTTTCCTTTTTATATGTTCAACATATTTCTCATCTCTTTTTTGGCATTTTCTTGTCTTCTTTTTCTTTTAATCTTCTTCTTCTTGCTCCATAAAGACAAAAAATGTGAATCTTTAAAAAATAACCTAAATATGGTGCTTTTGGCTCAAAAACTCTTTCGCTTCTGAAGTGTACCTAAAGCGACATATAAGTCAAAGTGAATGTCTTAAGGAATTTCATAACATTAATCACTAAGTGTTATGAAACAATTATACAATCAATTAAGCACGTATCAATTTCCCAGACACTTAACTTTTAATCATCCTTAAGCAAAATATCAAAATTAAGATCATAGAACCAAAACGTTTCTCCAACACTAAAGTTCACATGTAAAATCATAAATTAAAGGACTTTTTTAAATTCTAATGTGGGTAAAGGTGAGATGTATTTGGGTCAAGTAGCATGAAAGGTATCCAAGCTAGTGAAACAAAAGTAATACTTAATATACTATCAAGTGAAAAAGCCAATAATCACTCACAATTGTGTACATCAACTATGATGAATGCAAAATCAATGTTTTCCAACTCAAATTTAGGCTCTCATATTGAAACTATATAAAACATACACCAAACCGAAGGGATTACTCATACAATTGATGACAATACATTGAAACCACAAAGTGTTAACCTTCTAAGCTAACATCTACCTTATATTCAACATACTCAAATAACCCATTCAACACAACTTTGGGAGGATGCATTGATAATGAATAACTTTGTAAATGACATATCCATTTCCTCCTCGATACATTTATGTAAACATTTTTTATCCTTTTTGTTTTTCTTTCTTTCTTTCTTTTATTTCTTTTATTTTCTCTTATCAAAATTAAAAGAAACTACATCAACATGGGAATTTCAATGATAAGACATAAAATAACATCTCAACATTATAACTAACCTAACACATATGTGTAGCCCCACACTTATACTTTTTTACATCCACAATTATACAATCAACAAATGCTTCACTAGCTTTAAGACTTAGGTGAGACATTTGGTTATGTTTAAAAGAATATAACTTGGTTAGTACACAAAGAATAGGTAAATAAAGCTTAAAAGGACTTAACAAGGGAAAATCATGTCAATAGGGTAGGTTATTTGGCTAATGTAGTTCGGAAAAGAAAAGAATGCCTAATCATTTTCATGTTAATGCATGTGATAAAAATGTGACCTCGAATAGAAATTCAAGGCAAAATCAGGATGTACATTTTATGAAGGTCATACCTTATCAAAAGACAATGAGAATGATATAGATGTGTCAGTCTAGTAAGGCTCAAAATATCACTAGCTTTGTTTACCACTAGTCACTATTCTTCTAAAGATAATGCACATCTACCAATCACAAAAGTAAAACTACATGCTCAAGTTTCCATGAAATTCTCTTATCAATTCATTCTCTAATCATGACTATATATTCGTAGAAGCAATAGAAAATGAGTAAATACTTGTTTGATTGTTTTATTCTCTCTTTCATTTTGATTGAAAACTTAAAACAAGAAAGAAATAAACCAACATAGAAGCACACGTGCATATCTAACTAGTGTGAAAAAGTAAAGGAAAAGAAATTTACTTCCTTTGGGTTGCATCCCAAAAAGTACCTTTGTCTAGTGTTGTTTGCTCTAATCTATACTTCTCCTCGCGTGAAAAAATTATGATCTCTTAGTGGCACATGCAGTTCCGCCACGTAAGGTTCTTTCAAATAGGGCCTTAGTTAATAATCATTCCTATTCAGTGTCTTCCCTACCCTCAAACTCTTAATCTCTACTAAGTTCATATACTCTGGAAAGATCTCGAATGTCTCTTCACCTTTTTCTTCATCATTTAATTTCTCTAACTTGCTAGGTAAAAGTAATGTGTCATTTTTAACAACAAAATGGAACTCATTATTTACCTACAAGCTAAAATATATATTCGTTTATGCTTCGAGCTCCTCCTCCATTTCTTCTTCGTCACAAGCAATTCCTTAAGTGTTACACTCAAGATTCTTAAGCTCCTCTTCACTCTGTAAGGCCTCTGCGCTATTATCCCTTTAGTAGACCTCAAATTGAGATGGTTGTGTTTCTTCACCTTGTAATGCTAGGCAGTTAAGAGCTTTCATTAACTAACCTATCTAGCTGCCAAGTTCTAGATCCTAGAACTTGTTTCATATTGGAATTGTATCTCTTCCTATTGTAATTGCAAAGTATTAACAACTTAAAATTTGCCTAATTCCTTCAGAGAAGTACCTGAGTTTTGATGGTTTTCCAAATATTGGATGCCAGATTCTGTATCTTGTGAAAATTGCCTTACATCCTACTGGAACTCTCGTACAATTTGTTAAAGTTGAATATTGTTAGTAGTTACAATATTAAGCAAATCTTCCAGAAATGTACTTGAGTCATGAAAAGAAGCTTCTAGTCTATACGGGAATTGTTATATGTCCTACATACTATCAAGAAAGTAATTATGTTGATTATCTCATCCATAACTAAAGTTAGTTTGATCAGTTTAACCTTACTTATAAAATTGAGAATAAGAGTTATAAAAGAAATTACTTCCATCCATATCAAAATAATTTTTTTTAACATAACAAACACTAAATAAAAAGTGAAAAGATCAAGAAATATCTAAAAAGAAACTAATTAAAAACAAATATTTACAAAAAAACAACTAAAATCAAAAACAAAAACTAAGCACTGCACTCTTTGGCAACGGAGCCAAAATTAGTAACCCATCGTAACACTTCACAAAATAAACTAGACTACTACTATAAAAGTGGTGAGTTTGGGTCGATCCCACATAATGGGTGTAAAGTTGTTGAAATGAAATTAATCAATGTTTAGGTTTTTGGGGGGTTTGGTTTTAAATAAAATAAGAAAATAAAATAAAATAAAACTAGCAAAAGCAAATCAAAGAAAACATGCAAAAAGGATGAAAGTGGTGAATTCGTTAAGAGTGTAGTTCTTTAGTTCGATCTCGAACTACACCCTATTAAACATATTTCATTAAATTGTTGTCTTTACATCTCTCTTTTAAATATTAGTCATAGATTAACAACAAGTTTTATTAATCCCGATTTTTCCTTAGGTTATAGTTAATTAATAAGAGCTTGTTAATTAACCCTAACTATCAGATAACCTAGGAGATGTTCTCTAAATTTAATTAGATAGCCACCTTACAAATTAGAAAAATAGACTAATCTAAGCAATATTCACATAAGCTCAAATTATTTAAACTAGGTTATATTATCCCTAATGATTTTGAACCATTTGTTGCTGCAAATGATTTCAACATAACAATTACAAATTACATTGAATATTCTGGCAGTGGGTTTCTAATAAAACGATACAATGAAAGCATTAAAACAATCTTTTCATAATGCCCAAATCTATACACATTGGATGACATAATCAATTTTAAAAGAGAGAAAGAAATACAATTAATCTGGTCATCCGTGTCAATATCACCTCCATACTAGCATCGAAAAGCTACCCCTCCATGGGTCTTCTCCTAGTGGAGAGCTTGCTTCCCTCTTCATGCTCTCCTGAAGCTCGTGAAGTTCCATAGCAAAAAACACCTTCAATTCTTTCATAACTCTATCGTCACACACCGCTTAGTTTATATTAGAAACTAGATTAATAAAAAGATGGGTAAGGTGGCAAGTTTCCCACTTGTGACTTGACACAGCATGCATGGGCATGAGGAATAACTTACACCCATATATGTTTATTGCACAGCCGTGAGTTTTTCATGTCATTTCCTTTTTTTTCCTTTTGATATGTTCAACATATATCTCATCTCTTTTTTGGCATTTTCATGCCTTCTTTTTCTTTTAATCTTCTTCTTCTTGCTCTGTGATGACAAGCAAATGTGAATCTTCAGAAAACAACCTAAATGTGGTGCTTTCAACTCATTTTAGCTCTTTCTCTTCCTAATTGTGCCTAAAACCACATATGAGTCAAAGTTAGTATCTTAAGCAATTTCATAGCATTAATCACCAAGTGTTATGGAATAATTATATGATCAATTAAGCACATATTATGGTGCTTCCAATTTGATTAACACTTGTGACTTCAATCTTAAACTTCTCCCAATTCTATATAGCTACTTCATTGAGTTCTAGTTAATTATTATTGTTTTTTTGTCAAATTAAAAACTATATAGCCCTTAAAGATCGAGCTATGTCCCACGAAGATTCCCATTTATAGCTTTTTGGTCCAACATATCTCTTTTCACATTTTGGTATATAAAAGTAGCTTAAACTTCAAAATACTTTAAGATGCTCTATAATTATTTTAACTCTATGCTGAGCTTCAAATAGAGTCTTATGCTTTAAAAGTTAGGTTAGAAGTTTTTTTAACTAATAGAAAACTATGTTGAAAACTTCTACTAAAAAAAAACTTACCAATTTTCTTTTCAAATAGTAGACATCCTTCTATATCTATAAGGTTATAATTTTCCTCTTGCTGATCCTATTTTATTGAGGAGAGTAATGATAGTTAACTAACGTTCATTACTAGCTTCAACATAAATTATATTAAACTTGTCTGATGTTTATTCATTGCCATTATTTCATCTTATTATCTTAACGTTGTGATTTGCTTGGTTCTCTGCCGAAGCCTTTAATTTGCTAAACACATTAGCCACCTTTGAGTTTTCCTTAATGAAATAAGCCTAATGTATTATATTGTAATCTTCCATGAATAAGATTAAATACTTGCTCCCATTTAGTGAGGTTGTCTTCATTGGTCTATTAACATTTGTATGGATAAGTTGCAAATTTTTAGAAGCTCTCTAAGCCTTGTTAATAGGAAATGAAAATCATTTTTTCTTTCTAAATTAACAAAATTGACACATATTCTTTTTATCATGGATAATAAGAAGGCTTTGATTTAAGCCTTTGTGAAGCAAGTTTTGAAGTGTATCATATGTAAAATGGTCAAATCTCTTATGCCACAAAAAATATTCTTCAATAATAGTAGTAAAGGCATGCATATTTACCTCTGTCCACTCAATTGGAAAACTTAATTGGAAAACTTTTGTCTCTCATTTTTATAGCCTCCAGCGTACAACTACCATGATTAACAATGGTGTAAGACATATTTTAAAAATGCAAAGAATAATTTTGCTTTATAAATTGACTCACCATCAGTGAAATTGGGCAAATTTCAAGCAAAAAAATTACATTTGAAATGTCTTTAGGACGTATTATAGTATTAAGAACAACTCCTTTACCTTTCATATTAACAAATGCTTCGTTCCAAATATTCACTTTAGACTTGTATAATTGATATAGTGGCCTAAAGCTACTTAAATCCTATGTCATGTGGTTTGTACAACCACTATCAATAAGTCAAGTGTTAGCAGAGTGACTTGTTGTATGGCATTGTGTGAATAAAAAACTTATAAGTTTCTGATGCTGTTAATTTTTTTTACTATTTAAGCTTGCTACTCTTATTGGTTATTCTTATTTTTACATACCCTCTCTACATGACCAAATTTCTTACGTGAATGACATTGTACATTTGTACTAAATTAACAGTAATTCTCTAAAATCACCTTGCTATTACAGTGAGGACAAAGAGGAAATCTCTTCCGGTCACCACTTTTGTTTCCATGACCTTCACTTTTTTGTTTATCATTCTCACCAAATTGTTTCTTCTATCTAGCTTGAGATTTTCCTTTTTGCTTTGAAATGAAATCTACTTCATTGTTGTTTTCTTATCTTAGTGATCTCTTTTGTTTTTGAGGTTGAAAAACATGAAAAAGTTGGTGTTTTCTCTTAATCACTCACATATCCTTTGAGATCTTTGATTGCTCCAATACAATGTAAATGTATTAGCTTTCAACTCAAGGATAAAAGAATGAAATACCAAAGAAACAAAAGAAACAAAGTTCTATATTTCTTTTTTACTAGAACAACACTTTTCTTTCACATTTTGACATTTATACTAACAAATCATATTTTTATTTTTTTCAATACCAAAGCTAACTAACATATCCAGCTTTCATCAATCATAAATTCCAAAAAATAAGGATCTTCGCATATTTTTTAACTAATACTATTGCAAACCCAAAAGTTATAAAATATCTTAATAAAGTATTTAGAAAATTCAAACGATCCCAAACAAATAGAGTTAAAATTACGTCTAGTTAGGGTCTAAATTTAGCTTCTTAATTCCATTTCTTTACAAATAGTTGTATGTCATGGTCTAAAACCTAATTACTTGCTTTAAGTCCTACATTTGATGAGAGCAAATTAAAGTGCTTTACTTCTTCAAATAAGGGAATCATATAAAACAAATTTCTTCCAAATTATGGTGTTTCCATCTTTTCATGATTGTGAAGACTATTCTTTTCAATAAGAACTTGATTAAGGAACTAGTCATTTGATTAAGGAACTAGTCATTCTTAGCATGGTAACTTTTAGTCCTTCAAGTGATAGATTAATAAAAAGGTTAATGTCTTTGAACTTATGATGAATATATTTAAACATAGATAAGTTGCTTTGGTCCCTCACAATTGTAGACCAATATCTATTGATTAGAGAAGCATAATTTCAAGGCTAACCAAGAAGGATGTAGCTTGCGGGAGCTAGTAATAATCTAACAAAAGGAAGACCAAGGGATTGAGAGGCAACATATTCAGCTGCATCAGCATTCGATAAGGAATGGGCAAATATAAAGGAAAATAAAAAGGTTGAGAAGAATCAGTCAACCCAAATGAGAGCCAAGAGTGGAAAGGCGAGATATGCTTAAAGAAAAATGAAAAGGAAAATTAGAAAGCAAAGATAAAAGAAAAAGAAAACAAGTCTTTAAAAGTTTCTCATTGAATAAATAGTACTCATTTAAAATATAAATCATCTAGTCAAAGTATATACATGTAAAATTTTCTCTTTATACTATAATGCAATTATTTATTTAAATAAATAATATTTTCAATTGCTCATCCAATAAAAATATCAACTTTTTCTTTTGAGTTATTAATTTCATATCCTTAAGAAAATATTATGGAAAAATTATAGCTTAAAAACTAGAAGATGCGTTTTTTTTTTCTCCAAATTTTTAAGGTACACTAGTTTGTGGTATTAAGATAAGGTATATCAAGTCAAAAAGGAAAAGAATACATCCCTCCTCCTTTCTGATTTGTACAAGACTCTCTCATCTTCACGTTTGACCTTACCCATTATGTTTTAAAAAAAAGGTTGTACTTCATCCTGCATGTTTGCCTTCTAATAACACACAATCTTTCATTTTCATTTGCTTAATGAGCTGTTACACATATTTGATATAGTAATTAGGCACAACCAATTTCGGGAGGAAATTAGTCATAGAATGCGAATACATAAAGCTTAACTTGATTTAATTATTGATAAAATAAATAAACTTCACACCCACAAGTTGACCTGATCTGCAACTATGTTTTTACTTTTTGCCAAAAAAAATTAAGCATTAACAATTTCCTTTCACTAAACAATAAATAAATACAAAACTCGCGAATGCCCTCTTCCTTCATTTAGCCGTTCAATAACTAGGATTGTATCAGAAACATCAACAGTGAGACTATTGCACCAGTTGCAACTTTATGTAAGGATAATCTGGTGGAACCTGCTTGTCAAATCAGACAAACTATGGTGAAAATGAAAATCAGCGGACATAGTTGCAAAGAAATATGAATTAATCACAAACCTTCACTTCTAGGGATAGAGTAGTTGAAATAAAATCTGAAATCATGATACCACATGCTACAACTGGAGCCATAAATCTCCCACCCTTTCTTGTTCCCAATGGTGGTTCTAAAAGTCACTAGTTCATCTTCCAAGCACTTTCCACAGTCATTCCTGTTGATATCCCTAGTGCATTGAGCCATGCCATACCTCGTCCTGTTCTGTCCAGCATCCAACTCAGCAGTTTGAAACATGAAAGGCTGATCTGGGGTAGTAGAAGCAAGCTGCTGCATGAAGTCGAGTCCTTTTGAAACCAAATCAGGATCATCATAATCCGTTTCATTGGCTGTAGCCATTGCAGACCTGTCCAATGTGCCAGCAAAACTAAGATTTGCATATCTTACTAAACACCACTTCTGCCAAACGGTGACATTTTCACCGCTTGAGCAATCATGAACCGCAGTGGAGTTCCTTATACAATTTATGCAGTTCATGCTCGAAACGTCACCTCTGCATTGTGTAAGGCCATAAATCTTGCTGTTACCTTTCCCAGAGGTTGCTTTGCTGAATCCATTGCTAGGACTTGCATTTTCTGCAAGTGAACTCAACAGGTTGTTCATATTTGATTGGTATTCACTATTCGTGATGGCGTTATTAGAAGCAGAACACTGCACACCAACAACCTCGTTAGAATCAGCAAAGCAAGTCCTAGATAACAACATAAAAAATGACAATAAGAATTCTATACGATCCAAAAGGAATTTCGTCATCCCTTCCAGTTCTAACGAAACAGGAAACAGGAAGAGCTCATGAATTCTCTGCTTGTGTTGAGATAATAGCCAAGAGAATTAAATCTTGCTAATGTAACTTATTTCACAATAAAAGTCAACTCATTGGACTCTGTTTAAAGATTACTATGGAGATGAATATTCAGATCACCATTTAAAAATCTGAACTCAGCTACTATCTGCTATTAGTCATATCCTAGCTGTGTAATCTTGCCAATTCTCCATATAAAAGTATAGGTTGACTGGAACAACACGGCTTACTTTTTTTATTAATGCCTCATACATTTGATTGATATTAACTTTAAAATTGAAAATAAGAACTAGTGGCTTTTAGATTAATACTTTGGTTACCTTTCAACATCACCTAAGCTTTGACAAGTACTAAAAAAGGAAGATTGCAAAGAAAATTGGTTAGACAAATAAATGTTAGAGTTGCATTTGCCAACACTACTTTGAAGGTCGGTTTTCTATGCCTTTTGTCATCAAGAACCAATCGACGATAACAAGCAATATATAAAAAATAACTTATGCTATTCGTAGTTTTGTTTCAATTAAAACATCACTATTTTATTCATTTCCAAACTATATAACAACTTGCAATTAAAAATGGAAAGCTTGTTAGAGACCTACACGTTATCAATCGAACAGATCATAGGTTTGAAGTTATCCTTAATTGGCTACAAGAAGACAAAACAAGTTGAAACGGTGATTGGATTATTTTTCAGGTCAATTTTGAAATATGTATATTCAAGATTTGGAAAAGAAAAAAAACAAATATTTCCTAAAATCTTCAAAAACTTGACTTTAGATTGGTAAAAATCCATTCCAAAGGGTTTCATCGGCTTTCCCTCTTCCTTTTTGTCGCTCTAGGGTTTCTCCTTGCATTTTTCTTGCCTCCTCTCTCTTGTGTCACTAAATCTTATCTCATGTGCTACTTATCAACATGACCACGTACAGTGTAATGCACTCTATAGCTCAATCAAACATCTCTAAATTGTTTCAAACTTCTCTAAATTCATTCTTTTTTTTGCTCTAAGTGAGTGAATTAGACCTAAAAATAAAATATGAACAAATTAGTACTAAAATTAATATAAATACTCAAATAAACAAGTAAAATGCAATTGTTGCATAGTTTGATACAAAGCCTTACTTCCAATTGTCTTACCACGAACACATAAAGGTGGGGCAAAGTTGTCATAGGGTTTTTGTGAGGTACATCATATTAATAGGGTCGGGTATGACCAAGTTTACAAGCTTTGAATAGATGAACCACAATCAAGGTGCGCATGGGCATGGCCAATCTATATTAAGACACAACCAAGGCAACTCCTTGTGTTTGCCTTTGCTAAATACAATAAAGCTCCATTTTCCTTTAGCTGTGCATACTTCTCATAAAAAACAATTAACAAATCAAAGCACCAACTCTAAATCAAATTTAATCAAAATTTTATTAAACTAAAAAAATGAAACTAAAATTAAATTGTTCAAACAAAATAAAAAAAGAATTGCGAACCAATGGCTTACCTCCCATTAAGCACTTCTTTAACATCGTATTAGCTAGACTTAGACTTAGTCTTATCAAGCATCAGAAATGTGGATACTTTTAATGAATTTGACTCCTCGAAATTCCTCTGAGTAAGGTTTCATTCTTTGGGCGTTAACCTTAAATGTTTCATTTGTCTTTAAGTTTAAGAACTCTATGACCCCGTATGGAAAGACTTGGATTATTTGAAACGATCTACTCCACTGAGAGTTTAATTTCCTAAGGAATAATCTCATCCTTTCGAAGGATGTTCAAAGGATCATTCTGTTGTGCATAGCCTTAGTTTTATATTTGTAAATATTTGAACTTTAACTAGCTTCATTTCGAAGCTCATCAAGCTCTGAAATCTGCAACATTCTTTGGCCCTTTGCTTCAGCTAAACTTATATTTGTAGTCTTAATTGCCTAATAATCTTTATGCTCCAATTTCACCACTAAGTGACATGCCTTTTCAAACGCTAACTGATATAGGTCAATCCTATTAAGAGTTATGAAAGTTGTTCGGCATGCCCAAAGTGCCTCATCAAGATGGCCTAACGAATCTTTAACGTGCTTGCCATCTTTTCCAGGATTCTTTTGATTTGTTGGTTAGAGATTTCAGCTTGCCTAGAGATATGGGGATGATATGGGATTCGATATGTGCTTAATTGATTATACATTTATTCCATAACACTTAGTGATTAATGCTATGAAATGCTTAAGACATTCATTCTAGTTCATATTTGGTTTTAGGTACAATTGAGAAGTAAAAGAGCTAAAGTGAGTCGAAAGCACAATATTTGAGTCGTTTTCCTGAGATTCACACTCATTTGTCTCCATGAAACAAAAAAACGAAGGAATAAAAGAAGAGGAGGCAAGAAAAAGCATAAAAATGAAGAATACATGTAGAAAATTTTTGTCATAGGCATGACCACCATAATAGTTCATGATTGTGAGCTACAACGAAGCCAATCACGGCTATCAGTCAACCATACACGCTCGTGACTTTGACACTTGGCACATAAAAACCTAATTTTCACTATACATACAACATGTGATGGTAAACTGTGGATGAATCGTTTGAGGAGTTCTGGGAGAAGAATGAGAAGCAACGTAAGGCCCCAACATATACTATGGAAGTATTATAGCATGTCTAGGGTGTATTAAGAAATAAGCATAACAAATTCAGTGCATCCAAGTATAGTAAGAGAACAACGGTACTTAATGTAAAAGATAGGGATAAATGGGTAATTTGTTCTTGTCTGCATGAACATACATACTTAGATGTGAAATATATATAGGAATTTTGAAGTGTTTGCTTGGGTTATGAATGTGATGTGAGGGGAATTGGTAAAGGAAGTATCCTATTTGCTTATGAGATGTTTTTGTTTGAAATTGGATGTGTTTTTGTGTTACTTTTGCATGATAAGGCCGAAGTTAGTTGATTTAGACTGGGTACCTCACTGGATGGATAGGTTCCACTTAATAAACTTCTACAATTTAGTCATATCTTAGTCTGTAGACCTCAAAATTGGATAATTCAAATTGGAAATTAAACAAGAGACATAGATCTAAAATTTTCATGAAGGAATTGAAATTTGATTCTGCCTCTAGGATCTTTTGATTCTAGCTTAAAGTTGATTTATGGTTGTTGTCCCTATTTTTTAAAAAAGGAAATTGTATACTTTCTTTTGGATTACCATGTAAATATGAAGATGTATTACTACTGTTAAATGATAATGTTAAGCATTGGGGAGTTTTGTAATGTGTATATGTATAACATTGAATATAATTGTATACCTTGAATGAGTGTACAGGAATTTGGTTGCTATGTATGTAGATGGTTATAGGTTTAGTATAAGGAGTGTTACATTTTGTGGTATCAAAGCACAATTTAGGCAGTTCTGGCCAATAAGAGTCTAATAATGTATGATTTGGTTTAGATTTAGTGTTGGTTTAATACAGATGTCCCTGTTTTCTTATAAATAGTAGAAATGAAGAGACCTCATAAAGTTGATGAGGAGTTATCTGATAGTGTGGAAGGGAGAGAGGCCAAATAATTTTGGGTCATTATGAGCCTCCAAAGAGTGTTTGATAGAATTTTATTAGTAGATCGACTAGCCTATGATATACATGTGAATAGTCAATTAGGTCATAGTGTTTAAGTGAATATAATGTATAGAGATAGCCCTATTATAGTCCATGGGAAACAATTTGTTGTTGATCTGATAGAGCTACCCTTCCATGAATTTGAATTGATTTTGGGCATGGATTGGTTGTCCAAATAGCAAGCTATAGTTGATTTTGGGTTGAAAACATTTGTGATCAAAGATTTTGATGGTTTAGAAAAAATAGTGTATGGTATTATGTCTAATCATTTGACTAACTAATGTAATGTCGGCCATCCTAGCAAGACGGTTGCTTAGAAAAAGTTGTAAGGCATATTTGGCTTTAGTAATTGATTCAAAAAGGGAGGTGAACTTAAAAGACATACTGGTAGTATTAAGTTTCCTAACATGTTCCTAGAAGCGTTAACGGGTTTACCACCCGAGAGAGAGGTAAAACTATCTATTGAGATTGTATTTAGTACTACTCCTATTTCATAAGCTCCTTGTAGAATGGCTCCTATAAAGTTACAAGAGTTGAAGATTCAGTTATAGGAGATTTTGAACAAGGGTTTTATCTAGCCCAGCGTGTCACTATGGGGATAAAAGTATAAATTTTGATGATGAAATTCTTTTTAAGAGGGAGAGAAATGTAAGGTCCCAATATATACCTTGTATGTTTTATAACATGTCTAAGGTGTATTAAAAAGTGAACATAATGAATTGAGTGCATCTAAGTATAGTAAGAGACATAATGATACTTGATGTAAAAGACAAGGGTAAAAGGGTAATTTGTTCTTGTTGCCATGGACATACATACTTAAATGTGACATATGTGGGAATTTTGATATGATTGCTAGGATAATGAATGTTATGTGAGGGTAATTGGTAAAGGAAGTATCCTATTTGCTTATGAGATGTTTTTGGTTAAAATTGGATGTGCTTTTGTGTTGTTCTTGCATGATAAGGCCGAAGTTAGTTGATTTGGAATGGGTACCTCACTAGATGGATAGGTTCCACTTAATAGACGTCTATAATTTGGACATATCTTGGTCTGTAGACCTCAAAATTGGATAATTCAAACTGGAAATTGAACAAGAGATATAGACCTAAAACTTTTATGAAGGAACTGAAATTTGATTTTGCCTTTAAGATTTTTTAATTCTAGCTTGAAGTTGAGTTATGGTAGTTGTCCCTATTTTTTAAGAAAGGAAATTGTATATTTTCTTTTGGATTACCATGTAAATATGAAGATGTATTACCACTGTTAAATGATAATGTTAAGCATTGGGGACTTTTGTAATTTGTATATCTATAACATTGAATAGAATTGTATACCTTGAATGCATGTACAAGAATTTGATTGTCATATATGTGGATGGTTATAGGTTCCATATGGGGGTGTTACATTTTGTCGTATTAGAGCACGATTTAGGCAGTTTTGACCAATAAGAGTCTAGTAATGTGTGATTTGGTTTGGTTTTAGTGTTGGCTTAATGTAGATGTCCCTACTTTCTTATAAATAATAGAAATGGAGAGACCTCATGAAGTTAAAGGGGTTAGGTAATAGTGTGGTAGGAAGAGAGACCAAATAATTTAAGGTCATCATGAGCTTCCAAAAAGTGTGAGATAGAATGCTATCAATAGATCAACTAGCCTGTGACATATATATGAATAGTAGATTAGGCCATATTTTTTATATGAAAAGAGTATATAGAGGTTGCCCTATTATGGTCCATGGTAAACAACTTGTTGTTGATCTTATCAATTTGACTTGATTTTGGGCATGGATTGGTTGTCCAAATACTAAGTTATAGTTGATTATGGGTTAAAAACAGTTGTGCTCAAAGAAGATGGTTTAGAAACAGCGGTACATGGTATTATATCTAATCATTTGACTAATGTAATATTAGCTATCCTAGCAAGACGAGTGCTTAGAAAATGTTTTGAGGCATATTTGGCCTTAGTAATTGATTCAAAAAGGGAGAAGGTTAACTTACGAGACATACCAGTAATATATGAGTTTCCTGACGTGTTCCTAAAAGAGTTACCAAGTTTGCCCCCCGAGAGGGAGGTAGAACTATCTATTGAGATTGTATTTGGTACTACTCCAATTTCAAGAGCTCCTTACAGAATGGCTCCTACAGAGTTGAAGATTCAGTTACAGGAGCTTTTGAGCAAGGGTTTTATCTGGCCCAGTGTGTCAGTATGGGGATATAGGTATGAATTTCAAAGATGAAATTCTTTTTAAGAGGGAGAGAAATGTAAGGTCCCAACATATACCCTGCAAGTACTATAGTATGTCTAGAGTGTATAAAGAAGTGAACATAATGAATTGAGTGCATTTAGGTATAATAAGAAACATAATGATGCTTAATGTAAATGACATGGGTAAAGGCGTAATTTGTTCTTATCGCCATGGACATACATACTTAGATGTGAAATATGCATGGGAATTTTGATATGCTTGCTTGGATTATGAACGTGATGTGAGGGGAATTTGTAAAGTAAGTATCCGATTTGCTTATGAGATTCTTTTGTTTAAAATTGGATGTGTTGTTGTGTTGTTCTTATATGATAAGGCCAAAGTTAGTTGATTTGGAATGGGTACCTCATTAGATGGATACGTTCCACTTAATAGACTTCTATAATTTGGCCATATCTTGGTCTGTAGAGCTCAAAATTGGATAATTCAAATTGGAAGTTAAACAAGAGGCATAGATATAAAACTTTCATGTAGAAACCAAAATTTTATTCTACGTCTTAAAATTTTTGAATTCTGTCTTGAAATTGAGTTATGGCTATTGTCCCTGTTTTTAAACAGCCTGTAGTGATTTGAGTATAACTCCCGAAATAATTAACCAAATTGCATGAAATTTATTCCATTAGAAAATTAAGTCATATGATAATGAAATAAAATGACAATATTAGTGGCCAATGTGGTAATTAAATGAAGAAGATAGACCAATATGCAATTTTCCTAGAGTAAACTCATGGACTAATAAAATTAAAGCATATGTGTCCAATAGAATTGTATCAGATGGTCAAATAAAATTGTAATACATAGTCCAATAGAATTGTAACACATGTTCCAATGGCATTGTAGCACTTGGTCTAATAGAATCGTAACAAGTGGTCCAATGGGATTGTAACACATGGTTTATTAGGATTGTGAAATATGGTCTCATGGGATTGTAACAAACGGTTTATTAGGATTGTGACATATGGTCCAATGGGATTGAAACATGTGTCTAAGGCTAAAAAATTCATGAAAAGGCAAATGGAGTTGGAAGATGGATGACAATTTGATCGCTTAACTTCATATTTTTCTCCTCTCCATTTCACCTTCTTTATCCCATCATTTTTCACTTGGAAATTCAAGCACATTCGAAGCGGAACGAAAGGAAAAGCATTAGAAGCACTACTTTGCCAATTTTAAGGTTTGAGACTTCACTTAGTTCATTTTCATATTTGTGACCATTTGAATGTGTCAAAAGATTCATTTGCATATGTAATGGTGTCTGGGATGATACTTTGGTGCTATTTTGGTGTTATCTTGTATAGAATTGGTTAAATATGATAAGAGATTATCATGTAGTGGAATTCTGTCTAGGGTTTGTTCAACTAGTAACATTGTTTGGGTCATAAATCAGCCTATAGACCTCTAAATTTGATTATTTTAGTTTCAAATGAACAATAAGACATATAATTAGAAATATCTAGAACATACTATGACTTAATTCTGGCTTTATGAGGTTGGAAATTAGGATATAAAATGGTGATCTAATGTTGGCTCTGTTTTGGAGTAGCATATGATATTTGGTCAATAGCTCATATGTTAGAAGTTCAAATGGCCTGATCTTTAGTGTTTTGGAAAATAGAGACACAAATGGACAAATTTCTATAAGATGCAAAACCCAGTTCTGACTTTTTCTTTATGAATATTAAGGAGCAGCTAGACTCTGTAATGTGATTTGTTCATGGACTAATAGTTTACCTATTTTTACACCACTTTGGGGTTTAGCTCAAATTGCACTACTTTGAGTTTGTTTTCATTTCTAATTTTTACATCTTGTTTGAACCTTTTTAAATGTGCGTGGAACTTTTCAAACACCTAGAACTAAATAAAATAGTACTTACCATATATGAATTGGGAGACTAAACATTGCAATATAAGATTGAGCATAATGTATTCCAAAGAAAATTTACATGTATGTAAATGATTTGTACGCATATTCATTACTCATATGTGTATAGTATGATTATACAAATGTGATTTTGATACTCTTCTAATGGTAGTAAGCAATGAATTGTATGTATAAACACAAATATAGATTTTATGACTTGAAATGTATATCATATGATTCGTTAATATGTGAATTGTGAAATCAACAAATGGTTAAAGGAAATGTTATAGTTCTTGCTCTATTATCTTGGTTATAGAAGATAGGCATGTCTATAGGATTACAGTGCAGCTACTACAGTTTGACATCACTGGTGTCCACAGTTTGATACCTTTGGGTATCTACAGTTTGATATGTTTGAATATCCACAACACCCATTATCGACACTCGCAAAAAATATGTAGAATTAACACAAAAAGGAAACTTAACAGACATAAATAAGAAAAGAAACATGATAACATGAATAATTGGGATTGATGAGCATTTGTATTGATTGTAATGATGATCGTAATGATATGCAATTATATTGACAATTTGTATCAATAAGTGCTGAATATCAATATTTCGCTTATAAATATACATTTTTTGTATATGGATAATATGTTGAAGCATATTTGCATTATGCACTTTGCTTAAGTATGCCATCATTATTTATATAAGCACTGAATATCAATGTTTGGCTCATGAATGTGAATTTATGGTATATAAGTTGTGATAATTGTGCATGTGTGTGCTTGACAGATGACTGCTATGAGTGGTCATCCAAACTAAATGTTTTTCTCACTAAGTTTTCAAGCTTAGCACGAGTAAACTAAGTGTTTTTCCCACTAAACTTTCAAGCTTAGCACAAGTGTTAATCCGTGTTGGTCTAAGTCCTAGGAGTGAGGTACAGGGAACATTTGTAGTGACCAAGGCTAACAAATAGAAGAAAAAGTACTTTTGGAATGTGTTTTTAGTTACAGATGATTGCACATATAATGAAGAAAGGAAATTGTATATTTTCTTTTGGATTACCATGTAAATTTGAAGATATATTATTGCTGTTAAATGATAATGTTAAGTATTGGGGACTTTTGTAACGTGTATATGTATAGCATTTAATAGAATTGTATGCCTTGAATGCATGTACAGGAATTTGGTTGCTATGTATGTGGAAGGTTGTAGGTTCCATATAGGAGGTGTTACAAGCACAGCTACTGATGAGTTATAAAATAAAACACACTCGAATGCCGACCGCAAGTGTATGGATTATTATAATACGGTTATCGTTCCCACGAGGATATATGCTAAGAACCACTATTGATTCTTTCCAGATTGTTTAAGTAAATAATAAAAAGACTTAGAAATCAAAAGTGATATAAAAATAAATCAATTACAATTAAGCTTTATGGACAAAACTAGTTCTCTAAGAAAAGAAATTGATTTCACAAAATCATAAGATTAAAGATGTCAAAAATTGTTATCAACTCCTATTAAGGTAAATCTGAATCCTAATATTCTGCTACCTCATGTTTCTTAAGAAGTAATTCTTCTCTCTCAAGTTTGAATTACCTACTCTGTTTTATCAACATGTGAATTTCTCAATTCATATATAAATAAAACATAGATGAACTACATAACCTTTGAGGAATACAACTTAGACACTAATCTCTTACCATGTAAGTTGTATTTGTATGGTTTTAAAGAAGAACTCAACTCTCATTAAGATCAACCAAAAACTATTCATAAGAACAACAAACCATACATAATAGAAGTTCAGAAAACAAGATTCACCCTAAAGGGTGAAACAATCTTTGAAATAAAAAACTAGAAAACACTTATAATAAACAATTGAACAAATAAACAAAAAAGAAAGAAAACGCAGAGCTCTCACTTCCTCTTTGTTGTTTTAGATTCTTCTTCCTTTTTCTTTGTACCCTTCTCTCTTCTCCTCTTTTCTTTGTATATGTTGGCCTCCTTTTATATTTACTTGATGAGTTCTCTTATGATTTTCCACCTCCTTTGAATTGTAACATCTCCCCCCTACGTTCTTGCACATTGAAGACTTCTTCTAACTGTTCACCATTCATTTAAACACATAAGAAAATGTCAGAATTGCCCCTAAAGTTGGGTATTGCGATCGCACCCGTAAATGAATAGCCTATCTCTTGGTCACAAGTATCAAGTGCGATCGCACCTTAATGACTCGCGATCGCACCCGAAGCAACCTCCAAAGGTCACATTGATGTCGCTATCACACTTCAGTGACCTGCGATCGTGCCTTGGTCTCTCTCGCACCATTATTCCTCACGATCACACTAGATACATTTTCCTTGTTTCTTTTCAGCAACTTTTTATCATCTTCTTCCCCTGTTCCTTCACACTTAACAAAACATCAAAATTGCCTAAAAACTAAACTGAACTACTAAACCATGAACTAAAAGTACCAAAAACATAACTAAAAACATTAATACTCAACAAGTAAATAAACTCACATCACAATACTCACCGTCGGAGACCTATAGAGGCCATGGAGGGCTAAGCTTCCTAACACCAATTCAAAGGTGATATCGATGTCAAATAACACAGTTAAGCATATCTCTCATTATGTTTGTTGTTCTTTCTCTCTTATGGATTGATTATGTTATTCTATACTTATATAATTGGTTTTTGTGTAAGAATGATCTTAATGCATTCATTGGATTATTTTATTATGAAACCATTGCTAGAATCTTCAATATAATCTATAATTGTTATGTTGAGATTTGTTTGTAGGTACTATTGATATCGAACTATTATAGATACAATTCGTAATCGATATGTTTCTGATTTATTTTGAATCATTAAGGAAAACATAACCTAGGTTAAATTACTCAAGCGTATATGGTTGTTGCCTGGATTAATCTATTTTCCTAACTCATAATGTGGCTACCCAATTAAATCTAGAGAGCTTATCCTAGGTTATTCGATAATTAGGTTTAATTATCGAGCTTATCTTAATTAAATACTACCTAAGGGAAAATCAGGATTAACACAGCTTGTCATTAACCTATGATTAATAGTTACTAGGAGGGGTATGAGAATAACGATTAAATGAAATATGTTTAATTGTGTGTAGGATAAGATTGAACTGGTGACCGAGTCCTTAATATATTCATCACATTTCTCATTTTTATATTGTTTGATCTAATTTGCTTTTGTTAGTTTAGTTTCATTTTATTTTCTTATTTGAAATTAAACTAAAACCCCTCCATAACCTAAACATCGATTATTTTCATAACAAAAACTAATCGAACATTCTTTGTAGGATCAGCCTAGACTTACCACTATCTATAGTTTTAGGTCTTCTTATTTTTATGTAGTGTTACGACACATTACCATCATTTTAGCGTATGCCCAAGTAAAGGAGACTCACGAACTTGAGCCTTCAAAGAGCAACGTAGTCACGCTCGTAACTTTGACATTCTTCATTCCTTTTGGCACTTTCTTTTCTCCTCTTACTCTAATCCTTGTCCTTCTTGCTTCATTAAAACAATTTAGTGTGAAGCTCAAAAAGATGGCTCAAAGAGTGTGCTTTTAACTTACTTTGGCTATTATGCTTCTAAATTACACCTAAAACCAAATATAAACTAAAGAGAATGTCTTAAGCATTTTAAAACATTTGTTACTAAGTGTTATAGATTAAATGTATCAATAATTAAGCACATGACAAAATCTAAACAGAGATGAACATCAACAAAGAAGCTTAGGACAATTTGATGGATTCATATTAGCTAAAGGAACTATTAGCTAATCTGAAAGGATTTACCTTATAAGCATTAAGTGCACTCTATAGTAGTTATGATATTCCAATAAAAACATGAAGTTCAGAAACTTCATGACTAAACACATTATCAAATTTGAAAGGATATTTCTGCCTTAATAATAAATATCCATAAATTGTCAAATGAATAGTTTTGTTCATATATGAATTTTCTAAATCCCATCCTAAAAAGAATGTTAAGATAGTCTTTTATTTCCATACTTAAATGAACAAAAAATGCATATATCCTATGAATTTAGAAGTTTAACCAACTAGGAAAGGTTTTACAAGAAATTATATCTATACCATTTTGCATAAGTCAAAGCCACATTTAAGAGCTTTAGTTTTTGTATAGTAGGAGATAATTTATGATTTTTTTTTCTGAAATCCACCATCAGGTAACAAAGGATGAACTATATAGAAGACATATATGTTCCCTTTTAATTCTTAGAATAAAAACATTTTAGCATCAATAAATTCTTATTTGAAGCTTAAAATGTAACAGAAAATCAATTACTAATATAGTGTTATCCAACTTTTTCCTTAACTTCTCTTCTTCAATTAATTGATGCTCTTTATTAGAGAGATATTCTTATAGAGAAGTTTAAGTATTATTTAGTTCTTAAAAATATTATCTTTTTATTTCTATTGAAGATAAATTGGCCTACTAGAGAGAAATAATACAAATGTCAACTGGGAGAGAACTGAAAAAGATATTGTAAATCAATATGAAATTTAAATATCCTCCTCATTGTACTTCACTTTTCAGTTCTCATCCGTTGTTTCTTTGATGAACTTAGTGTCACTTAAAGTTGTAATACCATCATGCTTCCTATTATTAAATGAAAAAAATAGCAATCCTAATCCTTTTATGCTTGTATAATGGGACACAGTCAATGCCACCCTTCTTCTATATTTCAACACAAAACTAGAGCTTAACAACCTAATCCTCACAAGTTTCCATCTGATAAGAACCACAAGAAATATCAATTTCTTTTTCTTTTTTTACTTCCATAAAGAAATTATATTAAATCTAAAATAGTAAAGACTTAACAGTAAACAAAGAAAGTATGAAATCTAAAAGTTTTAGTTTAATGTATTATATTTAAATCCTATTAGATATAATAAAATTAGTTATAGACGAAACAACTAGATAAATACATAAGCATTCACTTCTTGTATAAATACAAAGTTTTATATGCAATATGATCAATGAATAATACATTCAGTTGAAGATTTCTCTTTCTTTCTTTCTCTTCCTCTTCTCTCTTTCTTTTCTACTCTTCTTAGTAAGCTTTTAAACCTCATTTATGATAATATCTTGTGTCATTGATATTAAGCCATGCTTTTAGTGTTGGAAAATCGAGACAGGATCTAATTTTGAACTTGTCGTATCTTTTAAACCGCTTTAAAAATCAATCCATTTTAACCACAAATTGAGAGAATTCTGTAACTTTTATAGAGAGGTGATTGGTGTGTGGTTGAGTCTTTGGATCACTCCCTTAGAAACCGAATCAAAAATTTAATTCCAAGGATTGCAATATAGAGTATAACCCCGGGTCATCTCAATTGGAACCTAGAGCAAATGATCTAAGCTAGCCTAATTGCCATGAAATGTAAACTAAATTAGTTAAGAGTGAGGGTTTTGGATTGTTTTGATTAAACTAAATGAATTGAACTAAATGAAAGAAAAGTGTATAAAAAGGGAGTTTTTGGATTTTTGGGAAATAAAAAGTGAAAACTCAAACAATAACCAAATGTGATAAAATCCTCTTAAAAATGAGCTTTGGCTATCATGGTTGAAAACAAATCTTTTGAGAGCGAAATTCACTAAGTTTTCGAATGATAAACCTTAAATAACTCTTTAATTCTAGGGTACTAATCAATGAACTCCATTTCTTAAAACCTTGTTGAATGCATCTTAGTGTGTGTAATGGGCAAGTTAATGCAAGTGGT
>JANSVA010000002.1:36253989-36273357 GCA_025504915.1 Erythroxylum reticulatum | reverse complement strand
AGCCTTACTGCCATTTGACCCATTTGGTATTCCATGTTCTGTTGGCTTGCTTTTGTTTCCTGTTGAAATTGTTGTAACTGTTGCTGCTTATCCTGTTGAAATTGCAAATTGGTAGCAACAAGTTTGTTAACAATTTCTTCTAAAGATGTACCTAAACTGGAAGAAAAAGCTCCCTGTGCTCCTTGTTGCCTTGGTTGAAATCCTGGTGCCCCTTGCAGTTGATTTTAAAATTGATTTTGTTGTTGTTTCCCTTGATAACTGAAGTTGGGGTAATCCCTCCAACCTGGGTTATATGTCTATGATTATGGGTTGTATTGGTTCGGGAAGTTCCCTCCTGTAGTATTCACGTACTCTATACTCCCTTCTTACAAAGTTAGGCAGTTTTCAGTTGGATGACTTGTGTTTGAACATATCCCATACACTTTCACTTGTGCCTATCCAACTGCAATATGTCTCACAAAAGATGTTAGTTCATCTAAACGATGTTCACTGGATGAAGTGCTTACCTCATTTACTCATCGAACATCATTACGAGTGCCAAATTGTTGGGTGTTAGCAGCCATCCGCTCAAGCAATATCCTAGCTTCAATGGGAGTCTTCTCACAAAGTGCCCCACCACTTGCTGCATAAACCAAACTCCTCTCCATTGGCAGCAATCCCTCATAAAAATATTAAATGAGAAGTTGTTCTGGTATGTTGTAATGTGGGCAACTGGCACATAATTTCTTAAATCACTCCCAGTATTCGTAAAGAGACTCCCCATTGTGTTGCTTAATACAGTATATCTCCTTTCGAATACTTGTTGTCTTTAAGCTTGAAAATATTTTTCCAAAAATAATCTCTTCATCTCCAACCAAGTATTCACACTTCCAGCCGGTATATAAATAACCAATCTTTTGCTGCATCCTTGAGCGAGAATGGAAAGGCCCTTAACATGATCTGCTCGTCCGTCACCCCATGAGGCTTCATACTCAAACACACGACATTGAGTTCCTTAAGATGCTTATATGCATCCTCAGCTGCAAGGCCATGAAATTTAGGCAATAAATGAATTAATCTAGATTTTAACTCAAAGGTAACATGTTCAGTAAAATTCGGAAGTGTTATGCATAATGGTCTATGAGTTAAATCTGGTGCAACCAACTCCCTTAGAGTTCTCAAATTTGCCATTGTGTCTTTGGATTCAGCTTCTAATTCATTTACCAAAGTTGACCTCGTTTCCCTACGTAATCTCCGTAATGTTCTCTCAATCTGGTGCAACCAACTCCCTTAGAGTTCGTAGATTTGCCATTGTGTCTTTGGATTCTGCTTCCAATTCATTTACCAAAGTTGACCTCGTTTCCCTACGTAATCTCTGTAATGTTCTCTCAATCTCCGGATCAAGTTGCTCAATTTCTCTACGAGGAGACCTGGTCACTATCATGCACCAACACTAATGGATAATAAAAAAATTAACAAGTAACAAAAGGAAGGTTTATAAACAAATATATTCACAAAATACCAATTAAAATCAAATTCGAAAATTAAGCTACCACACTCCTTGACAACGACGCTAAAATTTGACAGCAAATGTCGAGTGCACTGTAAAATTTACCTAACTCTGCACACTAAAATTTGTAGTTGTGGTAAGTCGGGATCAAATCCACAAGGAATTTTCGGTTAATTTTCGTAATGAAATTAATTGATGCAAGGAAAGTACATGGGGGGAGGGTTTGGGTTTCAAACAATTTAGAAATAATAGTAAAAGTAAACTATCGAAACAAATTAAAACAAATAATTGAAAATGAGAAAAGTGTTGAGTATAAGAAAGGTCCAGTTCTAGGGTCAATCTCGACCTAAACACAATTAAGCATATTCCTTCAAGCTAAAGTCTTTACAATTCTTTTTGGACTATTGATCTAAGACTAATAAAATGCTCTACAAATCTCAGTTTTTCCTTAGGTTGCATTTAATCAAGATACGATCATTAATTAAACCTAACCACCGAATAAACTAGGATACGATCTCTATATTCAACTTGGCAGTCATATTATGAATTGGAAAATGATCAATATAGGCAGTAATCTCACACGTTCGGATTATCCAACCTAAGTTTTGTTGTTCTTAACGATTAATGATCCTTAAATGCTACTCACAAACATCAAAAGTAACGATTACGGATTACAATCAATGTGTTTAGAAATAGGTTTGAAATAAAATGGTCAAAATAATATATTAAGATCATTAATTCCGAAACCATCCAAATCAATACCAACAACACAACAATCGAAAAAGAAATTACAATTTCAAAATGATAGAAATAGCTTAACTGTGACTTGGCGTCGATATTACCGTTGAACTGGGGTCGAAAAACTAGCCCTCCATATCTATTTTTATGCTCCAATAGTGGCTCATATTTTCCATTTAATGTGGCAGAATCAAGTTACCTCCTCTCCCTTTTACTGTTCACGATGGGACAAATAAAGTGGTGAGTTTAATGGTCCATGCTATTACCCTCTCTCACGCCTACACCGACCCTAAGTCGCTAGCCCTCCAATGTCTCCAGCCACTCCTTGCTTTGGTCTCCTTTTCTTTTTGCTTTTGCACCGACACTGTAGCTTGACAAGATGAATTAACATGCCCTGCTTTTAAAACCCTCTATGTTCCCCTCTTTGCGTCTTCTCCTCTGTATGCGTTTTAAACGTATGGATGCACCATTTGTTGCGTTTCACAGTAATGCAACA
Source organism: Erythroxylum reticulatum (assembly GCA_025504915.1). Lineage (NCBI taxonomy): Eukaryota > Viridiplantae > Streptophyta > Magnoliopsida > Malpighiales > Erythroxylaceae > Erythroxylum > Erythroxylum reticulatum. The sequence goes on along the minus strand of JANSVA010000002.1, from coordinate 36,270,634 downwards.
TTTAACACTGTGCACGTTGCGTCTACACTGTGCAGCGTCAACGCATACGTTGTTGTTTGAAACGTAGCCACCAAACTTTGTTCTCATTTTTTTTTCAATTGTTCTCCAATTTTCATTGAACATCTTCTCTTTTTGGTCCCAAATATATCATCATATCCAACCTAGAAGTTAACACAAATTGAACACAAATTAAGTATTTTATCTTGAGAATAGGATTGAAATCACATGGAAATACATAAGAAAATATAAAATAATTCAATGCTATCAGTGTGTGACAGTATATGTGAGAGTATGTATGCAAGTAAAGTATGTATGTATGAAAAAAAAACAATAATAGAAATGTTCAAAACTTTTTGGGTGTAAAAATGCTAAGTATGAAAAATGCAAAAAGTTCAGTATCCTATTTATTTGTGTTTTCAAAATTTTATGCTAAGGAAAGAAAATTGAATCTTATACTATTGACAAGTATGAAATTAAACTATCTAAAATTCAATCCAAACTAAGGTTCCTAACCTCACTTAGCAGTAAAAAATGAAAAAAGCTAACCTAGAGAACCAATAGCTTGGTTCCCCAGTAATGACGCGATTTTAATTCGAAGCCTTTTTGTTCTTATCCTTGGAGGTCAAATCAAAAATTTAACTCCAGGGATTGCAATATAGAATGCAACCTCGAGTCGTTTCACTTAATCGAAGCCTAGTGAATGGTTCTAAGCTAGCTTATGTGTCATGATATGCAAGCTAGATTAGCAAAGAAAGGGGTTTGATCATTGGAAATCTTGACAAAATTAAATGAATTGTGAGAGAAAAAATATATAAAACATGTTTTTGAATTTTGGGAATAAGAATAGAAAAATTAAGACTAATAATCAAATGGAGTAGTATCCTCTTAAAAATAAGCTTTGGCCATCATTGTTCAAAGATGGGAGTAAAATCACTAAGTTTCAAATAATAAACCTTAAAGAACTTTTTAAGTCCAAGGTCTTAATCAATGAACTCCATTTCTTTAGACCTTACTGAATTCCCTTAGTGTGTGTAATGGGCAAGTCAATGCAATAGGTCACTTTAGGATCTAGAATCAACTCAAAATCGAACACAACTAGGCAGATAAAAGAGAATCAACAAGATCACAAATAGACATATATGAGACTTCATGTATTTAAGCTCCAAGTTCTACGTCAACACATCCTAATAACACATTGAATATTCAACACTTGATTAAACTCTAATCAAGAATGTTCAACTACAAATTACAAATCCTAAACCTAAGAGTTCATAACAATATATCTGAACATGGAATAAACTACTCCCCTTTGAAGCCCATTGAACTTTAGCCATTGCTACATCTTCAAGAGGAGAGAGGTGCCTATCCAAACATAACTCTAGGATATTTCACCACCGGGAACCCATTGGAAGCATCAATGGTAGTAGTTTTCGATGAGGGAGCAGAACAGTGATGTGGATGAGAAGGGATGAAGGTGTGTAGAAGAATTTTTCTACCGAAGGTAGAGAGAGTGAGTGTGTATTCCTGAACAGTCGGCTATCTCTTCCCTTCTTAACCTAAAATAGGTAGGTTAAAAAAAATGGGTTATGGATTGTGTTGCACAGTGGGTAAACTTACAAAAATGGTTTGGGTAATCAAAGGTTAGTCGCGATAAACTTTTCTTGAAAGTTTTTGTTTGGAGTTTTTGGTTTCTCCACCGCGGCGATGTGAACTTCACGCCGTGGAAAACTTTTCTCGAAAGATTTCTTGAATAATTTACTGAGTTGCGACGACGTGATCTCACATTGTAGCAAAATTATCCCGAAAAGTCTTTGCTTGGGTTCTTTATACTTTGCTGCAGTGTAACATGACCTGTCGCTGCGGCAAACTTCCTGTTGCCTTGACTTGTTGACTTATCTTTTTCAACCTTCGTTCCTTGCTTCACTCCTTGCCTCTACTTCTTTGAGTGTCTTACAATAAACAAATAGTAGTTTGCAATATGAATTTTTTCTTAGAAAAATTAATTTAGTGCAATTGATAATAATTTGTGACAATTTTACTCTCAAACTACATAAATTAAAGGCAAGCACTAAAGAGTCAAATTAAGCATAAAATCTAAAAATAAGAGCCAAGAAGTGTAGTAAAAACCATGAAAATGTCACCAATTTTTATAAGAAACTTGGGTTCAATTAATCGGATTAGTTGAGGATACAATATCGAGAAGAGGAAACAATAAGAACAAGAAGAAGATACATCACCTTGAAGAGGATACGTTGCAGAGGATAAGATAGCACAGTGAGGAGTTAAAGTTGTAGCGAAGGAGTCGATAATATTTCTACCGTCTTATTCTTATGTTAAATATTATCCTTATACTATATCATGTATGGATTAACATAATGATTTGGTTATCTTGCTTCCACTATGTTATGATTTGTAAAAAAGTTTTGAAATCCACCGTTTAACCAAATCTTGCATGTTTTCTTTTCCGATCTAATAGAACATTTATGATTGGTGAGTTTGTGGATGTACAAAAGTGTAAGTATGGGGGTGTACATATCCATGGATTAGTTAATGTTAGGATGTTTTGTTATGTCTTATCATTGAAATTCCCATGTTGATGTAGGTTATTTTAATTTTTATAAGGAAAAGAAAGAAATAAAAGAGAAGAAAGAAAAAGAAAAAGGGAAACGAAAAGAAAATGAAAAAAAGAAAGAAGAAAAGAAAAAGAATTTCTTTTGTTTAAATAAATGTATCGATGAGGAAGTGTATATGAGTTTGCAAGTTATTCATAATTAATGCATATGCCTAAAGTTGTAATGAATATATTATTTGAGTATGTTGAATATGAGGTAGATATTGGCTTGGAAGGTTCACTCTTGTGATTTTAATGTATTGTTGGCATAAATTATATGAGTGATTAATTCAGATTGGTATGTGCTTCATATGGTTGGTTTGTGAGAGTTAAATAGGGTTGTGAAATATAAATGTTACATTCATCATAGCTAACGATACCCAGTTTTTGATGAGTGTTGTTTTGTTTCACTAGCATAATGACTTTTATGCTACTCGACCCAAGTACATCTCACTTTACCTTTGCCTACATTATAACCCTGAAAAGTCCTTTGATTCATTATTTTTCATATGAATTATAGTGGGGGAGAAATAAAATGATATGCAAAGTTATAGATTGTCATGATCATGAATGATGTTGATTATACCTATAGATATATTTTACTTAAACACATTTTCCGAGTCTACCATTAAATTGCTCAGTTTTTAAAGGTATTGAATGTTGATTGGTTATGAGTAGAAGCATTGAATGTTGAATTCTTTCTATGATTTTTAAAAATCATTTGTCTTTGGTTATGATTATATAGTATTGGAAAATATGGGAATTGAGTCAATATTTTGGGTCAATGAGCTTAATTTTGATGTTTTGCCCAAGGACGATCAAAAGCAAAGTGTGGGGGAAATTGATATGTGTTTAATTGTTGATACATTTAATCATTTACACTTAGCGATTAATGATACGAAGATTCTTAAGATACTCACTTTAATTCATATATGATTTTAGGTACAATTTGGAAGAAAAGAAATTAAAGTAAGTCGAAAACACAACATTTGGATCATTTTTCAAAGATCAATACTCACTTGTCTTCATGGAATGAGACAAAGAAAATTAAAAGATAAGAAAAATGAAGAAGAAAAGAATGTGGGTTGCATAGATTATGCTTGAAAATTTCATGCATATATTGACATAAATTAATGGCCATGCAAGTTAGTAATTCAATTAATGGACGAAGGAAGGCATTAGCAGAAGTTCAAAATGACGTGCAAGCATCTAGATATAGGAGCAAAATGACGTGGGAAGGTGGGAACAATCTAGCCTAAAGTAGAAGGAAGCTAGTGTTAAATGTTAGTGTTGAGTGTATACGTTGCGTTAAATGCAACGTTCAATAAAGAAAAGAGCGAGGGTTTTAAAACAGAGGTGTGAATAGTAGGTGGTCCAAGATGTTTATTCATCAAATCAGTGAATAGTGAGTTGGAGAAGAGTGAGTAGCATGAAATAGGTTTAGCAAATAGAAGAGAGTTGAAATGGTCTTCAGTGAGGCAATTTTTAGGGGGTTGAAGCATTTTCTTAGGGGGCCTATGTCCTGACACCGGTTTGGAGGTGACAGCAATGCCGATGACTCGAGTTAAGCATTTCTTTCATATTTTTGTTGTTTCTTTCTCTCCTATTGAATTAATTTTGTTATCCCAGGCATACTGATTTGGGTTTTATGTATGGATAATCGAATTTTCGTTATTGTTTGGTTATTTATGCATGAACTCATTGGGTATTATGAGATGATGATTTTAGCGCATTCATTGAATCATTTAATTGCATACCCATTGCTAAAATTTTGATATAATCTGGAATTATTATGTTAAAATTCATGTGTAGCGACTAAGGCCATTACTTTAATCTTAAAACATACACTTTAGTATTCATTTATTATAAACCATAATCTTGATAAGTGGTGAACTCATATGTATTTCATTATAATTCTTGACATGATCGGAATGAATTTTTACAGAGTATCAATCTAGTGTCTACTTGTTGGAATTACTAATTGAAACATGTATTAGGAAACATTCACTCAAATAAAGAGTTTATAGTGATATCATCAATTCTAGATGTTTTATAGAGATTGGTGATTAAACTGGCGCTAGTAGTTTGATGGACTAGCTACTTGTCAAGTCTTAACATCAAGATGAGATCTTGTGTGTTAATCACCATACAGAACAAAACGGGAGATCTAGAAGGAAAAACTAACATAAGGGCAAAACGGTAATTTTAACTTTTATCATGCGAATGGCTATAATAAGATTCATAATAGAGTTTGCAATTGGACATCTAATTAGAAACATGTATTCTCATAATATTTAGTAATTCAAGAGTTCAACTAATTGTCTTTAGTAGAATGACATTTAGTTAATAAGATGGAATTAATTGTAATAAGATTAAATTAATTATGGGGTTATTAGAGCTTGAATTTTATAAGTCCAATTAGATTCTCCACTTGGCTTCTAGGAAGGTTATCAAGCAAAGTAAGAAATATAAGGTAAGTTTTTATCATGCTTCATCATCATTAAATGGTTTAATGATGTCTTCATTATATGGTTTAATGATATAATCATTAAATGGTTTAATGGTTGTCATTTAATGTTGGCATGTAGAGTAACTTGTAAACCTTTTAGCATTCTTTTGGTTAAAGAAGGAATAATGCATTTGATGTCCTCTCTCCCTTCTTTCATTTGTTAACCAAAAATGAGTGTCTTGCTTTTGGTGTTTTATCTTTTCATTTAGCCATATTAAACAAATGAGAAGGTCTCATTTATTGCTCTCTCTCTCTTTCATTTTGAGAAAGAGAAAGAGGTGGTGAGTTAGTTGGAATTCTACACTCCTTTCTTTCATGATCGAAATTAGCAAAAAGAGTGTCTCTTAGTTTTGGTTCTTTTCAACTAAGGTAAACTTCTATAATATTTCTTCTCCTTTCCCACCAAAAGATCTTGCTAACCAAATTATCTAAGGAGAATAAATGGTAGATCAGATTGGTTGAGGATACAATAGTAAGGAGAGGGTACAATAACAAAAGAGGATACCATAGCGAGGAATCAAAGTTGTAGCTAAGAAGTCAGTAAAATTTCTACCATATTTTATGTTATTTATTTTTCTAATACCGTATCATGTATGGATGAAATATATTGATCTGGTGATTATGCTTTCGCTGTGTTTTGATTTTAGAAAAAGTTTTTGAAATCTCCTTTTTAGCCAAATCTAGTATGTTTTTGTTTTTGATCCAACAATTCTTAGAGATATTGGATATCGACTCACTAGGAGAATTTCTTTATAAGTTCTCTCGGATTTAAATTGAGGGTTATGGATTTACAAGAAAAAGTGTTAGTAAAGTCATAATTGATATACATTTACGTATAGTAAAATACCTTTTCTCTCTTTGACATTAGGTTGCAAGAATTGACACGATAACCACTAGTGTGAACCTACGCTCACTTATAAAAACCAATAAGTTGATTGGACCCATCTTCTTAGACTGGCTTAAGAACATGAGAATAGTTCTCAAGTCAAAGAAACTAGTCTGTGTCTTAGAAGAACCACTTCCCGATTCCCCTGCTACTAATGTTTCTGATAGTGATCAGAAGGCATACAGAAAGCATCTCAACGATAATGAGATGGCTAGCTGCATAATGCTAGCCACTATTGTTAGAGAAGTGCTCTAAAGGCAATCACCTTTGCACTTATTATACAAATCTTTATGATTAATAAAAAAGCGTTTTCATTAATTTGATATTCATGTTGTTTATGAATTGATAATGACCTTAAATCAAATTAATGAAGTCCTTAATGCATTACATAGAATGAAGGAATTATATTAGTATCTAAATTATCCTTAGTTATAGGATTAATAAGATAGGATATTATTATTTCAGACAGATTAGCCTATATTATACCCCTTGATTGGATCAAGCACTGGATCTCATAAGCTGTAAGCATGAGTTGTTTAGAGTTAACATGTGGATGCTTACTAAGAGTAGTAAGTATATTGGATGACTTACTATGAGATAATCATATGGATAATCTATTCTAGTGTCAATGATAGTCTCATTATAGCAATAGTGGAAATATCCTTAGACTTGAGGTACTCAAGGATATCTAAGATATTAATATTGTATTTTGACTCAATTCCTTGTTACCTCTTAGAGGTTGCTTAGAGGATGGTGATTAGGTACAACTTGAGGTATTCGAAGGTAATTAAGTAGTCAATAAAGGATTCACCACTTCTAATAGAAGAGATGGTACCTAATGCCTCTTGTTGTGGTCATTACATGGGAATCTCTGGCCAGAGTGGAAATGTCATGAAGGTAGTCTTCAGTGACATATCCAATTGAGTAATGAACCTCGAGGACAAAATCTAACATCACTTGGGCTAGATGTGACGTAATCAGTCTAGTGGGAGTTGACATTTTAACCATAATCTGAACTAAGTGGGGTATAGATGGTGAAAGGTTGAATTGAACGAGACCATTGTCTATGGAAGGGTTTATAGTCAAAACATTGACTTTTCGATTAATTGGAGGTCATGATGTATTGTTAGATGCCACTTATAAGTTGCTTGAATTAAGTGTTAATTCAAGTGGGCAATATAACTAGGAACCTAATAGGTTACATGCATTGGACATGCGAAGAACGAGTAAAATGGTTTTGGATGGGGATCCAAGATATGAGAGATGCATGACTAAGCTACATAAGTGTAGTAGTTTAGGGTCATTTGTTTGTGAATCATATGAAACATGTGAATCTTACTTATTAAGCATGATGACAAAATTACCCTATAAAGAAGGGGTAATAATTTTCATGCATATTAATTGGGACTTTTGGTGAGGGCTTATCATCTTCTCTTACTCTCTACAAACATTTTCTTAAGAACACACATTAATAGCTAGCACTTTTGTGTGTGTTCTGCCATTTTCTTGGAGGGTTCTTTCTTTTATCCTCATGTGGACTATGTTAGAGTCAATCTAGCTTGGTTGTTATGGTGTACAACAACCCAATATGGTGAAGAGATTGAAGAACGAAGGAGATCATCAAGAAAGATACACACATCTTATTCATGTTTTGATTTACTACATCTAATAACATATGTTTGATTTTTTTTTTGGGTTTGGTTTTAATTTTTCTATGTATGTTCTGATTTGTGATGCTTGTGATGCATAATTAAAACCCTATAGTGATATCAGAGCAAGTTTTATGCTTATTAAATGTAGTTTCATTATATACACAATAGGATTGCATGGTTATGACATCTTAGGATCTGTTGTGTAAAATGAGAAATTAAATTGTAAAACGTTGTTTTCATGATTTTCTTTCATTGATCTGCTACGAGATGTTTTTAGATGATTTTTGCAATTGAACATCAATTTTAATGTGATTAAAATATTTTTTTCAAATTTTATAGAACATGCATGAAAATTGCTTTCCTGCAGAATAAATTGTTGGATCGAAAATAATATCATATTATATTTGGCTAAATGGTAGATTTCAAAAAAAATTTCCAAAATCAAAACACAACAGAAGCTTGATAACCAAATCAACATATTTAATCCATATGTGATACGATATTAGAAAAATAAATAACATAAGAGCATGATGGAAATTTTACCGACTCCTTTGCTACAACTTTGACTCCTCGCTATTATATCCTCTCCTAGTTATTGTATCCTCTGCTTGCTATTGCATCCTCAACCAATCCAATCTACCACTTGTTCTCCTTATATAACTTGGTTAACAAGATCCTTTGATGGGAAAGGAGAAGAAATATTATAGAGGCTTTCCTTTTATGATCAACTAGTTGAAAGAACCAAAATGAGACACTCTTATTCCTAGTTTCAACTAGCTTATGAAAGAAAGGAGGAGGAAGTCTAACCAACCAATGCACCACTTCTTTCTTTTAATCACAATGAAAGAGAGGCCAATAAATGAGACATTCTCATTTGTTTAATATGTCTAGATGAAAAGACAAAAAATCAAAATGAGACACTCTAATTTTCGGTTATAATGAAAGAAGGGAGAGAGAGCAACAAATGCATTACTTCATTCTTTAATTAAATGAATGCTAAAAGGTTATATGTTTCTCTACATGCCAACATTAAATGACAAACATTAAACTATTTAATGATAAGACCATTAAACCTTTTAATGAGGACACCATTAAACCATTTAATGATGATGAAGCATGATAAAAAAAAACCCACCTTATATTTAGCAATTCAATGTTAAATGTACAACTGTCCATTTAGCTATATAAAAAAGAAATCTACATCATTGTAGATTTCAGTTTTGCCCTCCTTTTGTCTTTACAAGTATTGTTTCAATTTAATTAATCTAATTAATCAAATCAAACCAAAATCTAGCCCAATATTAAATGTTCATTTTGGGCTTCAAATTAACAATTAATTAGTGTAAGCCCAACATTGAATCATAGTCCTAAAACCCAATTTAATTAACTTTTAATTAAATCGTTCTGGTCTTATTATTTTGAATCTAATTTGTTCCTTTCTTTTATTTTCTTTCTGATAACCTCTATTTATTTTTCTTACTTTTCTTGATAACCTTTCTTAGAAGCCAAGTGGGGAATCTAATTGGACTTATATAATTAAGGCTCCAATAAGCCCAGAATTAATTTAATCTTATTCGAATTAATTCCAACTTATTAACGAAATGTCATTCCACTAAAGACAAGTAGCTGAACTCTTGAATTACTAAATATTATAAGAATACATGTTTTAAATTAGATGTCCAATTATAAGCTCTATTATAAACCATATTATAGCCATCCACATAATAAAGAATAAAATTACTGTTTTACCCTTAATTGATTTTTTCCTTCTAGATCTCCCACTTCACTCTATTTGGTGATTAACACACAAGACCTCATCTTGGTGTTAAGACTTGATGGTTAGCTAGTCTATCAAACTACTTGCACCAATTTAATTACCATTCTTTGTAAAACATCTACAAGTGATGATATCATTATAAACTCTTTATTTGAGTGAATATTCCCTGATACATGTTTCAATTAATAATTCCAATCTGCAGACACTAGATTGATACTCTGTAAAAATCTATTATGAACATACCAAGAATTATAATGAAACATATATGAGTTCACCACTCATCAAGATTGTGGTTCGTAATAAAAGAATACTAAAGTGTATGTTTTAAGATTAAAGAAATGACCTACTTTATTCTTTAAAAACATACGTGATTTTAATAATCCCATTATCGATAGACAGCTACTATCATGATATGAAACTCATCCTTCTCTTGAAGTAAACTCCTCTACTTGCATGGAGATAAATCACAACACTACAGTCTAAACCATAATCAAACGAGTAACTTGATTATTCAACTGTGAATCAACTAATTTAGATTTTAATAATTTACATGTTTCCTATACATCTCCATGTATATGTATATTACTTATAACAAAATCTTAGTACCTTATGACTAGTTATATAATGCTCATACAAATAAAACCAAACTCTTTTGTTTTAATAATAATAAATATTTTCATTACAAAAATAACTGGAAGAAGATTAAATTATATGTAAATACACTTGCTTTCTAGGGCACTATATTTGCATAACCCCAACAATCTCCCACTTGCCCTAAAGCAAGTTTGATATATCCCTCATTCCTATCCCTTCTAGGTGACCCTCAAAACTCTTTTGAGACATCTTCTTCGTAAATGGATCAGCAAGGTTTTGTTTTGTGGGAATTACCAAATTCACTTCACCACGTTGTATTATCTCCCTTATGAGATGACACTTTCTCTCATTATGTTTGGCAGCTTTGTGGTTTTCAAGCTTTTTAGAATTAGCCACTGCCCCACTATTCACAATAAAGTGTAATTGTCTTTTCTACCTAAGGAACTATCTCCAAATCATTTAGGAACTAGCAGGGCTAGGTTGCTTCTTTTGTTGCTTCATAAGCAGTAATATACTAAGTCTCTATAGTCAATCAGCAACACAAGATTGCTTGACACTCCTCTAGGCTATGGCTCTACCTCCTAAAATAAATATAGACCGAGAAGTTAATTTCCTTGAATCAACATCTGATTGAAAAATGTAATCTATATATCCTATCTGAATAAGGTTATTTCTAGAGTAAATAAGCCTTAAGTTCTTCATCCTAAAAAGATATTTCATTACATACTTAACTGCAATCCAATGCTCCATTCCTAGATTGGAATAGAATCTACTTAACAATCCCACTGCGTAATAAATATTTGGTCTAGTGCAAAGCATATCATACATTAAACTTCCAACTGCAGAATCATATGGAATGTTGGCATGCATTTGACCTCCTATTAGGTCTTAGTTATTTGCTCCTTTGAAAGTTTGATTACATGTCTAGTAGGTGTGCAACCCCTCTTGGAATCCTACATGGCAAACTTATTGAGCATGTTCTTAATGTAGGTTAATTGAGACAAGGCTACTAGTTTGTTCTTACTATCCCTTATTAGGTTGATTCCTAGAACATAGCTAGTCTCTCCTAAATCCTTCATTGAGAATTGTTCGTTCAACCATCTTTTGACCATAGATAACATTTCTACATCATTCCTAATGAGTAAATTGTCATCGACATACAAAATTAGGAAAATAACCTTGCCTTCTTATATCCTTTTATAGACATAAGGCTCATCTAGGTTTTGTATAAAACCATAGGTTTTGATAATGCATTTTTGACGTCTATTTTCCATATTTTATAATCGAAATAGGCTGTTATGGCCAAAAGAATTCTGATGTACTTAAGCATGGCTATCGGAGAAAAAGTCTCCTTATAGTCTATACCCTTCTTTTGAGTATAGCCTTTAGCTACCAATCTAGCTTTAAAAGTCTCTACCTTGCCATCTGATCCTCTTTTCCTTTTAAAGATCCATTTACACCTTATGGTTTTCCCATCTGGTGGTAGATCTATAAGGATCCAGACTTCATTGGTATACATGGAATCTATTTCTAATTCCATTTCCTTAAGCCATTTTTCTGCACGAACATCATTAATAGCCTGTGTATAAGTAATGGGATCCGTTTCTTTCTAGTCCGAGATGGCAATTATTCCTTTTGCTAGACCTAGATACTTATCTGGTTATCTCACAACCCTCCCACTACATCTAGGCACTAATTGATGTTTAGGATGCTTTTTTGATTCAACTCTTAAATCCATTTCGTCATCTTGTTATGCTATATCCAAATCAACTCTTGGTTTGGATGGAATAGCTAACTTGTTTAGTACTACTTTACTTCTTCGTTTGTGGCTTCTCACAAATTCTTCCTCCAAGAAGGTCACATTTGTTGACACAAATACCTTTTTGTCCTGAGGACTGTAAAAATTGTAACATCCCATCCTTATATTAAGGGTTAGAACCCAGATTTCAATAATGGAGAGAATAGCAATGTGAGAGTTAGAAAAATTTGCATTTCATGCCCAACATCATGTCAGCATACATGCATGTGAATTTGAATCTTTACACAAACAAAAATAAGTGTACATACATTCATTGACAATTTCCAGAAATGATTGTTCTTAAATGTGATTTTTTTATTGGAAATGAGAAGTAGAGGGAGTAGAGAGAGTGATCTTGGTATGAGTAGTGATAAGGAAAGATCTGGAAACAAAAGTGGTGGTTTATTTGGAAAATGTGTACTGAGTGTGCTTTAGTCTTTTAGCTATAACGTTTTCTCTAGTTGTCCAAATGAGATGATTCTTTATTTGGATTAATCTAGAGATGCATGGCTACATTCGTATGAAGACATCAAATTTCAATTATATCTTTAAGAGCATCAAAATTTCATGAAGTTGAGAACTGGGTGCAGTACATTGGGAGCTGAGTGTAAAATTTATGTTCTGACTTCGGGAGAAAATCTGGATTAATCCCGATAGATTTTGGCAAAGTTTCCTTCTTATAAATTGTAAATCTTTCTTTTATCTTTCCAATGGTATATAGTATGGAATTTTTAAACATCTAAGTTGGAAGTTATGATCGTTATATGTGGGGAAGCGAAAGTAAGACAAAGTAAAGTAAGACAAAGTGAAAGTAAAACGAAGCAAAAGTAAGACAAAGCAAAAGTAAGAAGAAGTAAAGTAAGACTAAGTGAAAGTAAGACGAAGTGAAAGTAAGACGAAGCGAAAGTAAGACGAAACTAAAGTAAGACGAAGTAGCGTAAGACGAAGCGAAAGTAAGATGAAGTAAAGTAAGACGAAGGAAAGTAAGATGAAGCGAAAGTAAGACAAAGTAAAGTAAGACGAAGCAAAAGTAAGACGCATCAAAAGTGAGATGAAGCAAAGTAAGAAATTGCAGAAGATAGAATTTGACTTTGAGGTCTTCATAAAAGTTGTAGCTCTTGAATCCATATTTCGAACCGTACAAAGAACTCCTTAATCAGAAATCTCTAAAGAAAGTTATAGCTGTTTCCCCGAAATAGGTTCAATATGATTGAGGACAAAAATAGATTGGATTCTTTTGATCATAACTACTTCTCTAGACACCCAAATGACTTGATTTTTGAACCATTGGATTCGTAAGAAATTGTTTTACATTTATACCTAAAATAATAGCCATATGAAATGAAGTAAGAAAGATTTAGTGAAAAAAGTGGGGCGGGTACAGTGTGTGTACTCTTTAATAATATGACCTGGTGTTATTCCATTGAACATACTTTAGTATTTTGATGCTTTCTAGATCGGTAGAGCTCCAAATGAGATGATTTCTAATTTTTAGTAAACTAGAGACATGCAGATAAAAATGGTATGAAGAAATTGGAATCTAATTCAGTGTCTAAGATGTTTAAATTTCATATGGAAGTTGTGCATAGTATACTATTATGGACAAGAGCAGTCCGAAAATGTTTGAAGTATATCTTTCAAATCACTAAACCGAATTGAATGATTATGGTGTCATTAGAAAATTGATACAATGGGGGACATTTTTTAGAAGAAAGTGTTATGTTAGAATGTTCAAGGGTACTGTTGTCAAGACACTTAAGTATAAAAGACATAAGGCATAAATAGAAGGGCAAATGGGACAATTCTCAATCACTAAGGGCATAATTGGAAGAAGAAGTGTTGTCTTGCTTATAAATGAAGAAAAAAACGTTAATGGAACGATAAGCAGAAGAGAATAATGAAAATGAGTAAGAAAGAGAAAAAGAGTTTGGTGGTTTGAGAGAAAAAAAGAGAGTTGAGCTAGTTAATTCTTCTTAATCTTAAAGAAAGATTTTGAAGTTGTTCAAGAGAAGAAAAAGGAAGAGGAAGAAAAGAGCTTCCATTTGAGCTAAAGATCTCTTCATTTGGTGAAGAATCAAGGTCAAGTGTCTACATTTAGGCGTTCCCACAATTTGGAAGCCAATGATAAACTGGAGCGTAATGTGAGTAGACCGAGATCGTCTCATTTTATTATTTGTTATTTGAAATTTGAAATTTTGTATTATGTGACTATTGAATGACTATGTAGATGTGATTACTTATGTTGGTTTCTAGACAAAAGGTCCGATGATTTTGATGTTTGATTTGGATATTGAAGTGCTACTTGAATGTGAATTGGATGAACTACGTGTACTTAAGGTGATTGTTAAATGTGTTCTAAATGTGCATTTGCATAGGAATGAAAGTGTGAATTCTCAACTAAATGTTGAATGCCGGACTACAGTTTGATGATATGTGAATATGATTGAATGGGATCATGAAAATGAGATTGATGCATTCCATTTCATGAACGCATGAAACAGAATGGAGTTGTGACCAGAGTAGCCACCGATCAGACCTTAACGAATGAAAATGAGCTTCGAGCTCAAAAGTGAATCAGAGCCCCAGGCTCAACGTTTAATGAGCCCTGTATCCCCCAAATGGATAAGGGACAGTTATCAATGAGCCCTATATGGGACAGTTTAGGCACTTGATCATAACAAAGTATCAAAGGAAAAGTGAGTCTCATGCACACTGCATATGCATAATATGAATGATTAAATACTTATGAGTGCAAAACTGTGAGATGTGGTGAATGTGATTGTATGTTATGTGATTGGGTAAGCCACCGATGATGGTCACTCATTAAGTTCGCAAAAACACAACCAAAATTTGCAATTATTTTTTAGAATCAGAAGAATACCCCGTTAGGCCAACGGGAGTATACCTACAGCATAGGTGAAGGATAAAAGTCGGGATCAGTTTGCGTCTGCATTTGTGTTTTTCCTAGTTTGTATAAAATTGTATACTCTAAAACTATTGTACAAATGATTTATATTGAAATGTAAAGGCATTACTAAAGTGTATTGTATTTGTAAAAGGGCCCAAATGGCTGATGATAACCTTGTTGATTGTATTATGTTGATTGGAAATGTTTATGAAGGAAAGTGGGCCTAAATTGGTCATAAATTTTCACATATGGTGTTTGTGATGCACAAAACAATTTATACCAATTTTTGAATGATTAAGTGCTTTAGAACGCCACCCTCGTAGGGCACGGACTCGGATATCTCCAACGATGTCGAGTTTGGGTCCTTACAGAAGTGGGATGCTAAAAAAATAGTACCCTTGTGTACCAGTAGGATATCCTACAAACAAACATACTTCTTATCTTGGTTCCATGTTTGTGGATTTAGGCCTTAAAACATGGGCTGGGTAGCCCCAAGTCCTTAAGTTCCATAATGAAGGCACTCAGCCAGTCCATAACTCCCTAGGTGTTTCAAGCACTAATTTGGATGGAGCAAACTTAAGAAGATAAGTTACCGTTTGTATGACATATCCCTAAAACAATTCTAGAAGGCTAACATAGGACATTATTGATCTTATTATTTCCAATAGAGTCCTATTCGTCCTCTCAACTAAACCATTCTATTAAGGTGTTCGAGGAGCTGACAAGTTGAAAACAATTCCATTGTCAATTAGAAATTGTTAGAACTCTCCAAATAAGTACTCACCACCTCGATCTGACTGAAATTATTTTAATGCCTTACCTAACTGCTTCTCAGCTTCATCTTTGAATTCTTTGAACCTTTCAAAGGACTCACTCCTTTTATGCATCAAATACAAATAGCCATGTCTAGAGTAATCATCTATAGAAGTTATGAAGTATTCATAACCTCTCTGCCTTGTATGTTTATAGCCCACACACATCAATGTGTACCAAGTCTAACGTGGATTATGATCTGTTTCCTTTAGAAGGAAATGAGGCCTTGGTCATTTTTCCTTCAATACAAGATTCACAGGTGAGTAATGGATCAATATGCAAGCCCGCAAGGATCCCAACCTTTACTAACCTTTTAAGTCTTTTCTGATTGATATGACTCATTCTTAAGTGCTAAAAATATTATGAATTAATGCCAGAGTCATTGAATTGTCTTGGTTTTATTAATTTTGTGGTATTTAGTAAGCCTGTCATAAGTTCTATAAAGAACAATCCCTATTTAATTATCGCATTACAAATAAAATCCTTATTCTCATATATTGAAACAATAATTTCAAAATATAAGGAATAACTAGATTTTATTAAACAAAAAATAGAAATCATGTTCCTTACAATCATTGGGATGTAATATACATCCTCCAAATATAACCTATGACCACAAGGAAAATCTAAGATAACTACTCCCACTAATTCCGTCAAAACATAGGATCTATTTCCTAACTTGACTTGAAACTAGCCTTTAGGTAGTCTTTTCCTTTCCTGGAACCCCTGCAAAGAATTGCAAGCATGATTAGTGACTCCTAAATCTAATATTTAGGAATTAGATGAATTTGCCACATTTCTAGTTCCTAACAAACTTAGGAAATCCATACTTTGTTTGCTTTTAAGGGATTCAAGGTAGACTGCACAGTTTCTTTTCCAGTGGCTCTTCTCACTACAATGTAAACACTTTCCCTTGGTGTCCTTTTTGGACTTCTTTTTCACGGGTTGGACCTTGACCCCTGTTTGGGTCTTCTTTTCCATTGGACTCTTCTTCTTTTGCTTGCCCTTACCCTTGGACTTAAAAGAAGATGCTACATTAGCCTCGATCCCATTAGCCTTAATATTTAATATCTCCTCCGTGCTCTAGAGGGTATTCA
>JANSVA010000002.1:36228037-36249209 GCA_025504915.1 Erythroxylum reticulatum | reverse complement strand
AGCCATCACTACATCTTCAAGAGGAAATGGTGCTTAGCCAAGCATCACTCCAGGAGCACTCACAACTATAGATACACCGACAGCATCTATGGCAGCAGCAACCAAATGGTGAGAGCGACAATGAGATGTGAAATAAATGGTTGATGGATGAAGGTCGAGAGTGAGAGATATCTGTAAAGTGTTGTCTGTATAACCTAATTTGGCATGCTTTTAAATGTTAGGTTACAGGTCGGGTCAGAACAGTGAGAGATTTTTCCAAATATGTTCGATTTTTCGACATTTCACTGCGGTGTTGCATGTTTTCTGGATCCTTCGTTGCAGTGAAAGAATTAATCTTTTCCGCGGCGAACTTTTCCCAAAAGTTTCTCCTGATTCTTCGTTCTTTGCCGCGGCGACAGATAGGCTCGCCACGACGAATTTTTCCCAAAGACTATGATCTGCTGTTGACTTCAATTCAGCACGTTGACTCCCATCTCCTTAAGGATCCTACAATCAAAAATAGCAATTTACAGTATCAATTGTTTTTAGAAAACTTAAGAAATTCAATTAATACCAATCGTGACAATTTTTACTATCAAATTGCATAAAATAAAAGTGCACACTCAAGGGTTAATTTAAGCACAAAATCAAGAATTAGGAGTCAAAAAGTATAGTAAAGGCCATGAAAGTGTTGCCAATTTAGATAATAAACTTGGGCTCAATCAAGAGGATAAAGCAAGGTGTATTAGGTTCATTATAACTCAAACATATTTATATACATTTTGGACATTTTAGTAAGTTAATTAAAATTAAATTATAAATTCAATTAAACTTTAATTAGAATTACAAATAATTCTAATTAAATACTAGTTATGCTTAAATAAAATTCAATATTTTATTTCGATCCTTATTTATTAAATATCTTATATTTAATTATAAAGTTTCACAAACTTTGCAATCAAGTCCAACTTGATTAAAATATCTTTCCTCTCTTTAACACTTTCTTTATGTGTGACCCTTTAGGTTCCTAAATGTATTGGCAATGGATTCAAATTACAACCCTAAATCATATTAAGATTAGATAAATTAAACTCCTTTAATTTATCTTCAATTTTCTCATTAAACAATTTATATCCATAGATTAAGCTTGATTTCTTGTAATACAATATGACCACCCTAATGTTTAAGAATATCAAAGTAGTCTTGATTATCTTATCTATGCACAAAATCATATTAAGATTAGATAAATTAAACTCCTTTAATTTATCTTCAATTTTCTAATTAAATAATTTATATCCATAGATTAAGCTTGATTTCTTGTAATACAATATGACCACCCTAATGTTTAAGAATATCAAAGTAGTCTTGATTATCTTATCTATGCACAATTTTTTCATATAATTCAATCCTCTCATTATGTAATGGTCTGATTGGACATAGTGTATAGAATTAATGTCTAGTCTATTTTGATTCCAATTATACTAATTCTTCACCATTAGTTATTGATTCAATTAATGAAATTTGTAAACTATTTTACAAATCAACCTAACTTCTCATGGACAAACAATACTGGAGGACAGTTTAGATATCAAGGACAACAAGGCTTCTAACAAGATAAACCAAGCTCAATGGAATCTAAGTTAGATAGGATTTTAGAAAAAAATATGCATATAGGAGGCTTGAAAGCAAATTAGAGCCTGTCGTCAAGAACCATGCCTCTTCAGTACACAATCTGGAGGTCCAAGTACGTCAACTAGCAGAGATAATTTCCACTCGGAATGTAAGAACCCTTCCAAGCAATACCGAGTAACCCAAAGGAATGGATCGTGGCCAATACTTAGACCCAGGAAAAGAAACTTGAACATGGAAAGGAAGATAGAGATTGTAAGGCACCAAAGTGTACCCTAGTTGTAATGTTACATGTTTATGAAGGACATTTGTGGTAGGTGTTAAAAATTGCGATATGATTGAGAATTGCATATGACTTGAATTTTGAGTTTAATGGATCCTATTTAGTGAATTGGAATTAATTGATATCATTAGAGATTTGAGGTATTAAAATGTACATTTGGAATAGGAAAATTTTAAAGTGGCAAGATAAGTTCGTACACGAAAATTGGAATGACTAAGCCTATGACTTAGTGACATTTGGCATAGTTGATGCATTTAAAAATGGCATAGTTAGTAAATTGACAAGTGGTAGCAATAAGTATGAAACAAATGGCCTAATATATTACTGACATTTGACAGCTCCAATGTGGGACAAATGAAGAACATTCCTAATGAAACATGTTGTTACAATTCGATGACACCTAGCAATGGAAGAGGTAAGTTTTTGCTGGAGCAACTATTTTGCTCATTCTCCACTATCTTGTCCTCTCTCAACCGAAACTCTCTCATTTCCTCTCAAATTTTGAAGTTTTTGGGATCATTTTCTCTTAAAATTCTTGTAAGTTATTGTATTAAAAAGCTACTTTATATTACCTTTTATATTGTTATCATCTTAGTGTTAAGATCACCTTACATTTACCTAGAATTTGGAAGTGCTTTGGTTTCATAAGGGATGGTTTGGTTAGTTATGTGAAGAAGGAACTTGAAGGTAATTAGGTAAGGGATGACTAAACTTGATATCATGTATTAATAAAAGACTTATGATAATTGAATTAGAATGAAATATGTGTTAAGATGACGATAAATGAATACTGGAAAAATGATCCTTGTATGATAACTTCTGGTTTGGTTTTGATGTGTGGAAGGTATTGATTTGCAAATTACTTAATGATTGATTTTTGTATTATTTTGGACATGAATTTGATGATGTATTGAAGCATGAATAAGGTAGGATTGAAGTAAAATTGATGGTCTTTGGTGAAGATGTGTCGAATGGAAGTAAAGAAATCAAGTTTTGGAAACAAGGTGTAAGTTGTAGGTAAGTGAACCTTCGGTTCACTCATCCCACGATCATGGGATTTATAAGGTTCATTCTCATAGTCGTGTAGAGTACTTAGGAAGTGTAAAATGTTAGTTTTAGACAATTATTGGACTATATAAGGTTAAGGTACTTAATAATGGTTTAAATGGACTTAAATGAGCTTAAAATGAACCTAGTTTGCTGTAAAATAAGTTAGTTAAAGCTTGAATAAATTTGGATTTTTTAATTGAATTAATAACTTAAGGAAGGTTTTATTAGATAACAAAGTATCTAATTTTGGTACTTATGAGTTTTTAAAGGAATGAAGCTTATTTATGAATGCTAATGTGATTTAAAGAACAAAAGTGATGTGTTACTTATGAATGTTTGTGAATTTGGGAACTTGAGTGGTTATATGTATTATGTAATGAGTTAATGTTTTATTGATATATTGATGCAAATGCTTATGTTTACAAGGTATATACAGTTTTATCAAGTGAGAATGAATGTGTTCAATTTGGGCATAAGGAAATGAATTTATACTTATGCATTATTTCACTGTTATATGATTTTGATATTTTGATCATTCCAGACCATCAAATGTCCGAGGAGTTTCATATTTAGGATTATATTGGAAGTTATTTCTAATTTAATGAATATACATAATATGTGATGACTCAATACATTTATTGATTCTTTAATGCATACGTTTGTATTTATAAGGCATGTTAAGCATGATCAAATGAATAAGATCATATGATATGCACTACAACATTTACATGAAATTCTGAATTCTGAAATGGTTTGTTTTAAAACTATTAACTCTTAGTCGTGGGTAAATAGGCATGCCTATAAGGGTCTGCAGCTGCTCCTATGACACTAAGGTGTCTCTTAATATCGACACTTTGATGTCTCTTAATATCGACACTTCAGTATCTCCTGCTATTTGACACAACAGTGTCTCCTGTTACTGAGACATAAGTCTCTCATGTTCTATGATACCAATCATGTTATCTTCTATTCTAGTCCTGTTACCCACTTCTATAAAAAGGATTAGCAGTCTAAGTTGTTTTGTATTCTGATACATGTTTAGTTTTGTTATAAGCAAATTTTGTTCTAATAAAAGATAAACTCTGATCTGATACAAAACAAGTTTTATTCTGACATAAGTCATACCTTGAACTAGAAGCATTATATCCTATTCTGATATTCAATTTTGATATCTGTACAGTGATAGCTACTGGATAAGGGGTTCAATTGCAATAGCTACTGGATAAGGGGTTCATTCGACCCAATGTCTCACTCTGGGGGCATCGGTTTTGTTTGTTAAGGAGAAAGATGGTACACTTCTGATATGTATCGATTACAGGCAATTGAATAGAGTCACAGTGAAGAATAAGTAGCCATTGCCAAGGATAGAAGATTTGTTTGATCAATTGAAAAATGAAGGGGTATTTTCAAAGATAGATCTATGATCAGGATAGTATCAACTTTAGGTAAAAGATATGGATGTTCCGAAGACTACATTTAGGAGTTGTTATGGACATTATGAATTTTTGGTAATGCCATTCAGGTTAACTAATGCTCTAGTTGCATTAATGGATCTAATGAATAGAGTATTTAGGCCAATTTAGACCAGTTTGTTGTGGTGTTCATAGATGATATCCTCGTCTATTCAAAAAATGAACATGATCATGCTCAGCATCTCTGGATTGTGTTATAAACCCTGCGAGACAAGCACTTGTATACTAAGCTGAGTAAGTGTGACTTATGACTTTGAGAGATATCTTTTCTAGGCCATATTATTTCTTCTCAAGGGATTAGGGTTGATCCCAGTAAGATTGAAGCAATTGGTAATTGGAAACTGCCACAAAATGTGACAGAAGTGAGAAAGTTTCTAGGTTTGGCAGGTTACTATCATCAATTTGTGAAAGGATTTTTGGTGATAACATCCTCTTTGACTAAATTGCTACAGAAAGGAGTGAAATATGAATGGTCTCATAAATGTCAAACTAGCTTTGATCAACTAAAGAGAAGACTTACTGAAGCTTCTGTATTGGCTCAACCTACTTCTGGTAAGGAGTATGTTTTGCATAGTGATGCATCTACTAATGGTTTAGGCTATGTTTGATACAGGAGGGAAAAGTGGTTA
Organism: Erythroxylum reticulatum; assembly: GCA_025504915.1. Classification (NCBI taxonomy): domain Eukaryota; kingdom Viridiplantae; phylum Streptophyta; class Magnoliopsida; order Malpighiales; family Erythroxylaceae; genus Erythroxylum; species Erythroxylum reticulatum. The sequence goes on along the minus strand of JANSVA010000002.1, from coordinate 36,244,167 downwards.
TATATGTTGTGAGACAATTAAAACATCATAAACAGAACTACCCTATATATGATCTAGAACTTACAGTAGTAATGTTTGCTTTGAAAATTTGGCAACACTACTTATATAGTGAAAAGTGTAGGATCTTCAATGATCATAAGAGTTTGAAGTATCTGCTTGCCCAGAAAGAACTTAATTTGAGACAACGAAGTTGGTTGGAATTATTTATAGATTACGACTGCATTATGGATTATCATCTGGGTAAGGCTAATGTCGTGGCTGATACCTTAAATCAAAAGACTATTTCAGCTTTGTCAGTAGAGCAAAGTGAATGGGGACTTGTATTTGATGGTACTTTAATAGCTCAGTTGAAAGCTAGGCTTACCTTAAAGAAAGAGATCTGTGATGCTCAGAGAGTTGATGATAAGTTGCAATAACTTATCGTGGCTACTCAAGAAGGAAAACAACCTAATTTTTCTATAAAAGGAAATGGTGATTTATATTATAAAGATCGATTATGTGTGCCAAAAAATGATGAATTGAAGAGAAAGTTATTGTTTGAGGCCCATAATACTATCTTTATTATACATCTTGGTGGAAATAAGATGTATCAAGATCTGAAGTAGCATTACTGGTGGTTGAGTATGAAATGGGATGTTAGAGACTATGTTTCCAAATGTTTGACATGTCAGCAATTTAAAGATAAGCATTAGATTCCATTTGGTTTATTATATCGTATTTTGATTCCTTAATGGAAATGAGATAACATCACCGTGGATTTTGTCACTAGACTTACTCTTACTCAAAGGAAGCATGATATTGTATGGGTGATTATGGATAAGTTCACTAAGTCTACTCACTTTCTGCCTGTTTGTCCTGATTATTCTTTGGATAGGCTTGCAGATATATATGTGAATGAAATAGTAAGGTTACATAGGTGCCACTATCTATTATTTCCGATCGTGATCTTCGATTTACTTCGAGATTTTGGAAAAATCTGCAAAAGGCTTTAGGTACTTAAGTTAAGTTCAGTACTGCTTTCCATCCCCAGATTGATGGACAATCTAAACAAGTTATCCAAATACTAAAAGATATGCTTTATGGTTATGTGTTAGAATTATCGAGAAGTTGGGATAATTGTCTTGCACTGATGGAGTTTACTTAAAATAATAGTTATCATATTATTATTAGCATAGTGCCATATGAAGCTCTATATGATAGGAAGTGTAGAACTCCAGTGTGTCAGATAGAATTAAGTGAAAATAAGATGATTGAACTTGATATTGTGAAAGATACAGAACAAAAAATTCAAGTTATTCAGCAAAGGTTGAAAGCTACCAGTAATAGGCAAAAATCCTATGCTAACTTAAAAAGGAAAGATATTGAGTATCAGGTAGGTGATAAGGTGTTTTTAAAAATGTTTCACCATGGAAACACATACTTTGGTTTGGGAAAAAAAGATAAGCTCAGCATATGATATATCGATCCTTATGAGATCTTTAAGAGAGTCAGACAAATAGCTTATCAATTGGTTCTTCCCAAAGTGTTGGCCAAGTTATATGATGTGTTTCATGTTTCAATGTTGAGAAGATATCAGTTAGATGATTCACATAAGATTCATGTGCAAGAAATTCAAGTACAACCGGATTTGACTTCTGAAGAAGAATCTATATCTATTTTAGTCAGAAAAGTTTGACAACTTAGGAACAAGCAAATACCTTTGGTAAAAGTACTCTGGCAACACCATAGACTCAAGGAAGCAACTTGGGAACTAGAAGAGACCACGATGGCTCAGTATCCTCAACTATTTTGATTAGGTATGAATTTCAAGGACGAAATTCTTTTAAGGAGGAGAGAATTGTAAGGCCTCAAACTGTATCCTAGTTGGAATGTTACATTTTCATGAAAGTACATGTATGATAGGTGTTAAAAATTATGATATGATTGAGAATTGCATATGACTTAAATTTTGGGTTTAATGGATCATACTTAGTGAATTGGAATTAATTTATATGATTAGAGAATTGAGGTATTAAAATGTACACTTGGACTAGGAAAATTGTCAAGTCGCAAGATAAGTTGATACATAAAGATTGGAATAGCTAAACCTATGAGTTAGTGACATTTGGCATAGTTGATGCATTGTCAAATGGCATAATTAGTAAATTGACAAGTGGTAGCAATAAGTGTGAGACAAATGGCCTAATATATTGTTGACATTTGGCAACTACAAAGTAGGACAAATGAAGAACATGCCTAGTGACACATGTTGTTACAATTTGATGACACCTAGTAATGGAAAAGGCAAGTTTCAGTTAGAGCAACTGTTTTGCTCATTCTTTACTATCTTGTCCTCTCTCCTCTAAAACTCTCTCATTTCCTCTCAAATTCTAAATTTGTTGGGATCATTTTCTCTTAGAATTCTTGTAATTTATTGTATCAAGAAAGCTAGTTTATACTACCTTCTATACTGTTATCATCTTAGTGTTAAGATCATCTTACATTTACCTAGATTTTGGAAGTGCTTTAGTTATATAAGGGCTTGTTTGGTTAATTCTTTGAAGAAGGAACTTGAAGGTAATTAGGTAAGGGATTACTAAACTTGATAGCATGTATTAATACAAGTTTTATGACAATTGAATTGGCATGAAATATGTGTTAAGATGATGAGAAATGAATGGTGGAAAAATAATCCTTGTATGATAACTTTTGGTGTGGTTTTAATGTGTGAAAGGTATTAATTTGTAAGTTACTTAATAAATGATTTTTGTATTGGTTTGTACATTAATTTGATGAGGTATTGAAGCATGAATAAGGTAGGATTGAAGTAGAATTGATGGTCTTTGGTGGAGGTATGACGAATGAAAGTAAAGAAATCATGTTTAAGAAACAAGTTGCAAGTTATGGGTGAGTGAACCGAACGATCGTGGGATTTATAAAGTTCATTCCTATGGTCATGGGAAGTACTTAGGAAGTGGAAAATGTTGGTTTTAGATAATTATTGGACTATATAAGGTTAAGATACTTAACAATAATTTAAATGGGCTTAAATAATCTTGAAAATGAACCTAGTTTGTTGTGGAATAAGTTAGTTAAAGGTTGAATAAGATTTGGTTTTCTTAATTGAAGTAACAACCTAAGGAAGGTGTTACTAGATAACAAAGTATATAATTTTGGAACTTATAAGTTATTAAAGTAATGAAGTTTATTTATGAATGCTAATGTAATTTAAAGAACAAAAGTGATGAGTTAGTTATGAATGTTTGTGAATTTGGGAACTTGAGTGGTTATATGTGTTATGTAATGTCTTAATGTAATATTGATATATTGATGCAAATGCTTATGTTTATAAGGTGTATTGAATATGTTCAAATGAGAATGAATGTGTTCAATTTGGGCATAAGGAAATGAATTCATACTTATGCATTATTTCACTATTATACGATTGTGATATTGTGATAATGTTGGACCATCAAATGTTCGAGGAGTTTGATATTTGGGATTGTATTGGAAGTGCTGTCTAATTGTGTGAATATACATAATGTGTGATGTCTCAATACATTTATTGATGCTTTGATGCATATGCTTGTATTTATAAGGTATGTTAAGTTTGATCAAATGAATAAGGTCATATAATATGCATTACAACATTTACATGAAATTATGAATTCTGAAATAGTTTGTTTTGAGACTATTAAGTCATAGTCATGGGTAAATAGGCATGTCTAGAAGGGTCTGCAGCTGCTTCTCTAACATTAAGGTGTCTCTTGATATCGACACTTCGGTATCTCTTAATATTTGACACAGCAGTGTCTCCTATTACTGAGACATAAATCTCTCCTATTCTATGATATCAATCATGGTATCTTTTGTTCTGGTCCCGTTACCCACTTCTGTAAAAAAGATTAGTAGTTTAACTTGTTTTGTATTCTGATACATGTTTAGTTTAGTTATAAGCAAATTATTTTCTGGTAAAGATAAGCTCTGATCTGATACAAAATAAGTTTTATTTTGACATAAGTCATACCTTCAACTGGAAGGATTATATCTTATTCTAATATTCAATTTTGATATTTGTACATTATGTTCTGATATTTTTGAGTTTTTTTCTTATGCAAGAATGCTCCATATTGCTTGATAAATCATATTTTATTTTGAAACATAATGTTTAGAATAATCTGTATATATGAATGTTAGACGACTGTTAAAAACGGTCACCATTATGCATTATGTTTAATTATTCCCCACTAAGTTATATACTTAGCATGGTGGTTCTGCCTCTGTATAAGTTCTAATAAAAAGGTTGAGACTGGGACAAAGACAACCGTAATGGCTAAAAAGAAGATATTTTTTCTGAAAATGTTCATTTTGTTTTTGAGTTATATTCCAATGTAATAAGATATAATGTATTTTGATATTAATGGTATGTAATAACCTTAAAATAGATTGGCTTTTAAATTTATGACATGTAGTTTGTTAAGCACAAATTGAGTTGCTGAAATGAATATAAGGAATGTTTGGTATGATTCGGATTGTTTCCATTCTATTTTGTGTCACACTTGCATATCCTCCCAAGGGTTACATGGGTGTTAAAGAGATAAGGGAGAAGGACAAGTGATTATGGAATTCCTTTTAAGTGAGTTCGTAATTGAGCCAATTGAGGAACCCCAACTTGAATTTTCATACCCTATTTTGGCTTAGCCGAAGTCAATTTCAAGTAGGGCAACGAGGAATTCTAAGGAGGTTGAATTAAACAAAGTTAAGGACATAATGGAACATCTACAAACAAAAATCACACTAAAGGAATTAGTCAATAAGAAGGTTAACGAGTGCATAGCAAAAGAAAACCCTAACATAACACAGAAGAAAGAGGACCCAGGGGATTTTGACATTCCTTATAGTATCAATGGAGTCAACATCAAAAGGGCATTCGTAGATTTTGGAGCGAGTATCAATATGATGCCCTATACCTTTAGTCAAAAATTAGGGTTAAGAGAGTTATAACCAATAAAGATGCTAGTAAAAATGGTGGATAGAACAATTCATTAGCCGAAGGGGATTATTAAGGATGTCTAAGTACAGATTGATATTTTTTTCTTCCCTACAGAATTCTTTATGTTGGTTATTAGAGAAGATATGGAAACCCCTATAGTCTTTGGATGACCTTTCTTAGCTACTGCAATAATTGACATTGATGGGGGTAAACTAACAGCAAGGGTTGGAGACAACTAGATAACCTTTACTGTGTTAAAGAAAGATAATAGTTCTCCTTTACCTCCAATTAACATTAATAAAACCAAACCTCGAGAACAATGGGAAGATATTGAGGACCCTGGGAATGTGTTTAGAAAGAAACAATCAAAGAGGAGAAAGCAAAGGAAGGTAAAGTAGAAGGAAGGTAGAACCCAAGACATGGTAGCTTATGTACAAATGGTACGATCGATGTCTATGCTACCATTTCACTATTGATTTAACCTAACTTAAGCACAAAAAGAGCATCAAGCTACTAACGTTAAAAGAAGTAATGCATGGGAGGTAACCCATAGATTATTAATTTCATATTATTTTCTTTTATTTCTTTTTAGATAGTTTGAATTATGTAGCTAGGTTATTTCGTTTCAAAATAAAATTGGGAAGGCATAAGACTTTGACATGAATTAGATGATCGAGGAAGTAAGCAAAAAGAGAGGTGAAAGAGCTATAATGAGTTAAGAAGTGATTTTAGGAACTGTAGAAGGACGAAAGAAGAAAATAAATCAGAAATTAGTGGAAATATTTCTAGGCCACAATTGTGGCCTACACTAGGGTAAAAAGGGACATGCAAATTTCAATTTCATTTTTTACCATTTTACCCTTCATTTACCTACATATTCATTTCTTACTTCACTTTTTCACTCACTTCTCTCTAACCAAATTCCAACTTCCAGTCTTCTCTAACTTCTATCTACTTGCAAGCCAGTATGTCACGCATTAAGCAGTCAACAAAGTGCGATCAATTGTTGGGATGAACCCAATTTATGGGATGAGAGAGAAGGAACAGGGTGACAAACTTCAAAGCTCCTTCCTGATCTACACAGATAAGGAAGGTATTTGTTTCCAATCCCTTAATGCTAAAAAAATTATAGTCTTGAAATATTTTGATTTTGATACAATTGATAGGCTAGAACTGTAAGATAGCGTAGAGAACTTAGCAGAAGAATTCAGTGGGCAAAGTTCATACACTTCCAATATCCTATCTATCAGGAGCTCACTCTAGAATTCTTCACTTCCCTGTATTACGAACCTAGTAACGCTAAAGAAATGCGGTTTAGCTGACGGGGAAAAATTATGAGTTGAACATCAAAATCATATGTGATATTTGTGGGTTCCTTGAGTCTTTCATTATCAATCAGTATGATGACTTTCGTGCTTCTCATTATTGGAATGAGCTCGATGGGTTAGAGCAATTCGATGCTAAAAATGCCCATAACAACATTATAAGGACCCATGAGGACTTGTTATTTCACAAATTTATGTGTAAATTGGTTTTTGATTAATCATAAACCAACAACTGTTCAACAAAGAAACTTTTCCTGTTATGGAGCATAGATCACAGCTTCCTAGTATGCACCTCCACACATGGGTTGAACGTTATTGCTACAACTCTACATAAGAGGAGCAACAATTTGAATATGGGTTACTTGGTTTCTAATATTGCTGAGTATTATGGTGTGGACTGTAGTAGTTTAATAGTCTACCTCTTAGATTTTCTAAATCTTCATCATCTTTGGCGTACTAAAATCCTTAAGTTCTATAGCATAGAACTCTGCGATATCAGCCAAAAAACTCATGTGAAAATTAGGACTAGTTAGGTGAGTTTGAGCACAACACCACCTCAGTAAGCAAAAGAGGAATCAACTAGTGAGGAGTCCAAAGAGAGGAAGATACCGATGAACTGGGTTGGAAGAAAGTGTTGGATATAATCTCTATAAACACTAAGGTAATTACAAATACCCTTACAGAGAACTCTAGAAGAATGAAGGAGATGGTCCGAACTCAACGACGTCAGAGCCAGGATATACGTCGTATCCATCATTACTTCGAGGCTCAAGGTGTCCAACTGCCACCTCTGACACCTTCCCTGCCTCCATCGCCATGAGGCTTTGTTCTAACCCTTTTCTTTTAAAATTTAGACCTTATTTTATTCTTATTTTTACTTAAATTTGTGTTTTTTCTTACCATGTGTGTTTGTTTGCCTCCTTCTCACAATGAGGACAATGTGCCATTCAAGCGTGGGGAGGGTTATATGTTTTGCGTTGAATGTAAATTTGGCATATTGTATAATAGTTTGTTAGGTTTCATTTTGTGAATTGTGTCAATGTGTCAATAGCTTGGATGGATTGAAATTGATTTAATTTTGAATAGAGTCTATTAGGTTGTCAAGAGTCATTAGCTTGAAAAATTATTAAATTGGGTTTTTTGGATAATAATACAAGTTAATTAGGATTTAGTGTGAGTTTTTCACTCTCTAAATTGTCAGACTCATTCATAATTTTAGGTCTTTCGACTTAGATAGCTATGCTAGTATTTTTTTTCATGAAAATAAGTAGCTTAAGCGACAAGGTAGGCAATAGAAAAATATTGGTTAATTTTTAAATAAATAACCATTCCACTGGCCTACAATTTTAAATAAACAACTATTCCACTAGCCTACGAGTTATGAATAGAGCTAGCAACAGTTGAGAACGTGATGTAGCTGAGTAACTGGACAACACGCATCATAAATGTATGCCTCCACATCAAAAGGCTATAATGACGTTTCAACCAAGAAGTTTAATAAAAAATGACCTAGTCGAGTAACTAGATCAACATTCATCACCAATGTTTGCTTCCAAGTAAAATATTAGGTCCATGCTCAACAAAAAAAGTGTCTAATAAAACCTAACGAACTTGTAATTAGCTTGAACGTATTTAGGAGTAATTACAGAGTTTGAATGACCAAAGAATTATTAATGTGTGTACAATTGAAAAGGGTGAGTAAGTTGACATTTGAGTTTTGAGTAATATGTATGTTTAGTCCAAATCCCCTAGATGCAGATTTTGCATGTTAATGATTTGAAATAATTTAAATGATTATGTTTAAAGTTAAATTTATTTCATGAAGTTAAAGTCATTGTCTCATTTATTGCATTGTGTGCTTTGTGATTTTGTGTTTTTTTCTATTTTGTTTACTTAACGACAAGCAAACGTTTAAGTGTGGCGATGTTGATAAGTGTAAAGTACATCATATTTTAGGGTTTATTTTGATATGTAGTTAATTATTAATTCAATCGTTTAGTATGTGTTTAGGTTAAAATTGTGTCAGTTTGTTAATTATTGGTATTTAAGTTTTTTATAGGTTAATACAAGTCTTTGAGCTTAAGTATTATGTTTTTAAGGTACCTTGATGTGTTGTTAGTATTTCAGGGTCAACATCCAAGAACGGAGAAGTTTTGGAGACATTCAGGTTGAAACAACAGCCCACGATCATGTCACAACTGGCCACGATCATGACAGAAGCACTAGATTTGACCCATAATCGTGGCCCATATGCCACAATCATGATAGAAGCACTAGAGTTGGCCCACGATCGTAGCCTATATGCCACGATTGTGATAGAAGCCCAAGACAAAGCCACGATCGGCCTATGTCAGGCAAACATGCCAAAACTCAAAAACATCAAGTTTTGAGAGATTTTTTGGACATTTTAGACCCCAAAAAAACCATAAGGCTGCTCAGAACACAAAAGATATTTAAATAACAAGACAAAGAAGTAGAAAATTCTTTTAACATCAGCCACATTGAAGAAACCCTAGAGAGAATTTATCGAGAGATTGAGAAAGAGAAGAAGGAAGAGAGAAGTGGAGAAGAAGTTGACTCAACGTGCTTCCCAGATCAAGAGGTTTCTCAATGTCGCTACCTCCCGTCCTCCATTTCAATTGTATTTCCTATTTATTTTTAGTTTTATCATTATATATAATTAGATTGAATAGTTGATGATAGGATCTAAGTGTTGAGGATGTTTTAAACTCACGTTTGGAGTTTTATTCTTGATTTAATGAAATCTGATTGTTTTTATGTTTATTGGATTTATTGTGATTAAATCTTTGATTGCATAGTTTGGTAATAAACTAAGAGGGTGAATTGAATAAAAATAATTAAATTGGGCTAGCGAGAGTTAGGTCATTTAATAGAAAAAGAATTAAATCAAATCAGTAATTGTACAAAGAGAGATCTTACATAGGTTCCCAATAGTTTATTGGACAAATTCATATCTAATTAAGGTTTTGGATAGATTGTTAATTGAGAGATTACAATTTCCGTAATCTAATTACGGTTTATAATTTAGGGTTAATAGTTATAACTCGAGAGAGATTAAACAACCTTAGGATTGTCTAGAACTAATAATTCGGTAATTTATAATCAATTAAGTTAGCGTTAAAGATAGGTAAAATTCCTTTTCTCTCAATTGGTAATTCTCTTAGGTTGATTTTTGGGTGTGTGTTGCAATTTCTGAATTATTAATATTTTTGTGATTAATTTTTAAATTGATTTGATTGATTAAATTGAATTCTCATTTTAGTTTCATTATATCTTGAATTTCTGCGAATTATTTTAACCTTAGATTTTAGGATTAGATTATCCCTCCTCGTGGAATCGACACCTTAGGTACTACATGAACAAACCATGCACTTGTGGATTATCGAGGGTATTTATTAAAACTTACACACATCAAACACTCGATCAGTTAATTTGTTAATTATTTATACTTTAAGTATTTTTTAGGTTAGTACAAGTCTTTAAGCTTAAAAATTATGTTTTTGAGGTACCCTGATGTGTTTAGTAGTGTTTCAGAGTCAACATCGAAGAATGAAAGTGTTTTAGAGACATTCGGGCTGGAACAATAGCCCATGATCGTGGTATGTCAGGCCACAATCGTGACAGAAGCCTAGAGAATGGCCTACGATCGTGATAGAAGCACAAAGAATGGCACACGATCATGGTCTGCATGCCACAATCTTGACAAAAGGCTCATATGTGAACCATGATCGTAGCCTGCAGGGCCACGGTAGTGGCATGAATCAGGTAGATATGCAGACATTCAAGAACATCAAGTTTCGAGGAAATATTTAGAGCTTTTAGACCCAGGAAAAACACCAGGGTCACCTAGAACACAAGAGGATATTTAAAGAACAAGAAAGAGAGGTAGAGGGAGCTTTTTCATCACCCACCTTGAGAAAACCTAGAGAGAAATCATCGAGAGATAGAGGAAGAGAAGAAGGAAGAGAGAAGAGGAGAAGAAGCTGACTCGACATACTTCCCAAATCAGGAGGTTTCTTGGCATTGTTGGCAGCCACCATCCATTTAGATTGTATTTCTTGTTTATTTTTTGTTTTATTATTATATATATTTGGATTGAACAATTAATGATAGGATATAGAATGTTGAAGATGTTCTAAACTTACCTTCGAAATTTTATTCTTGAATTAATAAAAATCTTATTGTTATGTGTTTATTGGATTTTGTTGTGGTTGATTCTATGATTGCATAATTCAATAATAAAATGAAAGGGTGAATCGAATAAAAAATGATTAAATTAGATTAACAAGAGTTAGGTATTTAATAGAAATAAAAATTGAATCAAATCAAGAATTTATGCGAAGAGAGATCTTGCATAGGTTTTCGATAGTTTATTAGAGAACTTTAGAACTAATTAGGTTTTGGATAGGTTGTGAATTGAGAGATTGCAACCTCCATAATCTGGTTAGGGTTTATGATTTATAATTACTGGCTATAACTCGAGAGAGAGTCATCAACCCTAGGATAGTCTAGAACCAATAATCCAATAATTCATAATCTATTAGGTTAGCATTAAGGATAGGTAAAATTTCCCTTCTCTCAATTGGTAATTTCTTTTGGTTGATTCTTAGGTGTGATGCAAATTCCTTAGTAATCAATATTTTTGTATTTAGCTCTTAAGCTGATTGATTAAATTAAATTCTCATATTAGTTTCATGTAACTTGAATTTCTGTTATTATTTCTAACCTTAAAATTTAGGATTAGATTAACTCCCTTCTCATGGGGCTGACACCTTTGGTACAACTCTAACGAACTGTGCGCTTGCAAATTATCAAAGGTTAATAATTGAAACATACATACAACCAAGCCACCGATTAGATACCTATAATTGGTATCTAGAGAAGAGGCATTAACCTCTAAAAAAGAAGAGACTTAAGTCTTTAAAATAGAAGACATCATAGTGACTCTTAACAGAAGAAGCTACAGATCCTTCTAAACATGCTTATTTACCCACAACTAAGACTTTGCAGGTTAAAACTAATCATTAGAACATTAAAGAGCAATAATTCATACATTCAAACTTATTCCTTCATTCTTGTGTTATATTCTGAAAACATTCATCATGCCCAATCAAATTTAATATGCTTTATGAATATAGTCCTTTTTTTGATAATGCATCATTGAAAGCATTTAAGTAATTACACATTATAAGCATAAGTCTTATGTTACTCGTGTAACTTGGTTTGTTAAGTTCTAGTGACATCCAAAAGAGTTTGGATGAGATTCAGTAGCATTTAGATAAGGAAAAATTTTCATGTTTGGGGTAAAATGAGGGTGATGCATGACTGTACCTAAATTTTTAGCTTTTTCTCAAAATAGGTTTTTAGGTCATTTTTGTATGGCGATTTTGACACAGAAATTGGGGTTTTATGTAATATCTTGTCTCATAAATTGTTGAAGGAATAAATTATTAGAATACTGAGTCACATGAGTGGAATCATATAGAATGAATCTGGTACATGTATGACATGATTTTTTGAATTTATTCATATGCATAACAATACCATACACGGATGAATCGTGATTTTAAAAACATTGCAAAGATAGTGTATGCACTCAATTGATATATTTAGGGGTACAGAACTAAAATGAATGTGCATTTCCAATGTCTTGTATTTTGATTTACCAATAATAAGAATTGATGGATAACAATTAGTAAATTGGAATTAATTGTTACAATTAATATGTACACTTAATCTAGGAAAAATGTTAAATGGCAAGACAAGTTGACACATGGAAAGTTAGGTTGACTAGGCCTATGAAATAGTGATACATGGTACTAGAGATTGGGTGACAAATGGCTTAGGGAACTAAATGACAAATGGACTAGGTATTTAAGTGATAAGTGGCAGCCCAAAAGAAGGACATGTGTGTCATCTAAGGAGAGGACATATAGTTTGGCCCTTTATTTGACAAGTGTATTAATACTTGCAACACACTTGCACCCCACGACACCCACACATATAGATGGCCATTTTCTCTCTTATTTCTACTATCTTCCTTCTTCTTCTTCTTTCTTCTCACTATCAAAATGCACTTCTCCCTTATGGCTTTGAATTTTTGCCTAAATTATGTTCATTATCACATCAAAACCTTGGTCAAGTGCGTTATAAAGATAGATAGATTCTACTGTCTTCTTCTTATCACTACCATTGGATGATCTTAAATGCATATAAAGCTAGGTTAGCTTGATAATTGAGGAAGCAATTGAGCTTATCAAGTAAGTGAAATACTGATCTTTTGCGATTTATGTTAGTAGAACATGATAATGATGAATAAATGGATACTATCAAGTTTTATTTTTACATATGTGATAGTATTGGTTTAGGGACTATTGTATGATGAATTAAGCTAGGATTTGAGGTATGATTGATGATGAATTTAAGCTAAAGATAAATGTTATTAAGTATTGTTGAATCTAGAAAATTGGAGATGTATATGTATGTGTAAGAAGTGATTATTAATGACAAAAATGAGTAAAATTTAGAGAGCCTTACTGTAACCAAGATGGAAATTAGATGAATATGTAATAAAATAGGTTTAAAAGGCATATGACCTGGAAAATTCAAGTGTCTGATATGTTTGTAAGTTTGATGATTTCATGCAAAATTATGGGAAGTAATGAAGTGCACGATCATGGCCTGGATATTTAGGTTCTATCACAATCATAGCATGTGTCCCCATGGTCGTGGCCTGTTGCACAAGTTTTTATGACAATCGTGGGAAGGTCCCTCACGATCTTTAGCAATGCTCTGGAATGATGAGTTCAGTTTTGTTTACATGTTAAATCAATTAGGGACACTTATCTAATTTGGTGTATTTGGAGTTAATTAAGGTTAGGAATGAACCTACCCAGGTTGTTGCCTAATCAATGAGTAAAGAGTTTGTTAAGTATGGATAGATGAACATTGAAGAATATGAAGCAAGTATGAATGAGAATTTGATAAATATATGATTAATGAATTAAGAGTGAATCAAAATCTTTACATAAGAATACATACTCGGAAGGTCAATTAAGTACGCATTGAAACATAATACATATATATGTGCATGGTTGTATATTCATATGATGAAATAACTTATTGAAATGTGAACTATATATGTATTGCATGACTATAGATGCACAAGTTGATCGTTAGCATCCAGACATTGTTGGATCATCAAAGCAATAACTTATCTGAAGTGTACTAAAAGTTAACCTTGATGTGTAAACTCATTATATGTGCTTCTGTTTGAATTGTATGTGAAATATGAAATGTGTGAACAACTGAATGATGAATTTCAGCTTAGACCCAAAGAATTTTTGATATGACATGAGTACACCAAATGAAAGTACTAAAAGCATAACATGTGAATTGTTGCATCTCATTACATTAAAATGCATGATCAGATAAAGAAGTTATAACCGGAGGGACCAATGTGAGAAAAAAGCTTTAAGCTCACGATTGTGCACAAAAGAGCCTCAAGCTTAGATAATATTAAGCTTGGTATCTACAACAAATATAGGACAGTAAAGAAAATGAGCTCGATATCCACAACAGACATAGGACAGTATAAGTACTCGATCACAAAAAAGCAAAAATAAATGGAGTCAAATGTGCATTTGCATATACAACTTGATATGTATCACATGGATGATTGAAATGAATTATTGGATTGACTTGAAATAGTGATGTGAAATGTTATATAAGTTGTACTTGTTGAGGCATGATAAATTGTGATGTGGTATTCAATATTGGTTAATATGATTTTCTTATGAATTGGATTATGATTTGTCATATGTTTTAATATGAGTGAGCAAATCGATGATGATTCATTCATTGAGTTTGCAAACTCATCAAATTTGTAGCATTGTTTTTCAAGTCTAGAAGAGATCTAGCTACTCTAGCTAAAGTATAGTCACTGCATTTAGACATAGGTCAGTATTAGGATCAGTTGTACCTACAGATGTCTTCAGTTATTTTGTATCAAGAATTGCATCTCTCAAATGTTGTACAATGTACATGTGAATTCTGAAGTGTAATGACAATTGCGACCCTATATGTTTGTGAATGAAAATGGAACAAAATGAATGTTGAAATGCTGGTAACATGTGTGATGCCTTAAATGAATTGATTTGATCGACTTAACGTGTCATTTCGTAGAGTATGTTCTCGAATACTCGTCGGAATGTTCAGGTATATGCTCTATAGGAGTGGTATGTTACATTTTAGACAACATTGTCTTCTATAAAATTTTCCTCTGTTTATTAATTTTCTCATGGTATATATTTCATTTAATTTGGTGTAGTATCGCAAGAGTTATATCGAAAATACTACAGGTTGTTCTAAAAACAAGGACAACAACCAGAACTCAACTTCAGGCTAAATTTCAAAACCTTTAAAAATGGAACTTAAATTCTATTCCTTCATGAAAGTTGTAGACCTATGTCTGTAGTTTAATCTCCAATTAAATCATACCATTTGAATAGCTACAAGTCAAAATATGGCTAAAATATAGAAGACTATTTAGTGGAACCACTCCATCTAATAAGATACAAACTCCAATTAACTCACTTCAGCCTTATTATGCAAGAGCAATGTTGAGAGCACATCCAAATGAACCAGCAACATCTCATTTTTGTCTATGATACTTCTCTTAACAAAACACCTCATATTACACTAAAAAACTCAAACAATATATTAAAATTTCCATACCTTTTAAAAGAGTGATCAAAATCCTAATTCTTCACTCCACTTACTTCCCTTCTTTTTGTCTTCTACACTTTTACATATTACATATCCATTCAAAACTCATCTTCAACAATCACTTATACATAACAAAACCTTAGATGAAGAGGAGATGAGGAAGGAGCTAATGTTCACATCAAAACATGGAATCAACTTACTTTAGACTTAAATGCACAAATTTCTTATGTTTTCTTTCAAATTCCTTAAGAGATCAAATTTCACAAGACTATGGATTAAGAAAGAGGCTCAAACTTCTCATGGTCGACCCTCCCTTTTTCCTCTTCATGTGTTTAAGTAAATTTTATGGTAGGTGACATGCCATATGGCTAATTCTTATAGTGTGGGACATGACACGACTCAATCTTATTGGTTTCTACTTTTCACCTTTCATTACTTACAAAAATGACCACACATTTATCTTATTCTATGAAATTGCATGCCATCTTACTACATTTAGCAATTTAGTCAATGATTAATGTATATTTATACATGTATAACAATAATTAACACAAATTACTAAAATACCCCTAATAATTCCCTTCATACTGATTACAAATACTTTCATAGACATGAAACATTCCTACTAGGGGGTATAGTTTGGGGCCTCACAATAGTGATTTTAACTAGTATAACAAATTTTTTAGTGAAACAAATACATATTTTATTTAAATTTTAAATAATATTGTATTGGATCAATTATTAACAAAAAAGTGAAAAATGTAAGTTAAAATAATATATTAAAAACATGTTTTTGAAGAAGTGATAAGAATATTGAGCATGAAAAATAAATGCAAAATTAAAGATTAAACGATAAATTAGAAATTAGAAATTTTAATCACTTTTGTTTACCTTGAACTTGAACAATGTTGGACCCCGATCCTTGATTAAAATGTAAAATTATTAAATGGCAATTAAAGGAGAATTTTGGGGTGAATTATGCATGTATAAAGGAAAGAAAAACATAACGCAAAAATTGAAATGATTGTGTTTAATGTGCTATTTGAGCAAGGCTAGTTTGAGCAAATTGGATTGATATGATTAGG
>JANSVA010000002.1:36216621-36227937 GCA_025504915.1 Erythroxylum reticulatum | reverse complement strand
GATTGTGTGGTTTGGTTGGGCATATAGAAGTGAATTTAAAACTATTTACAGTATTTTTTTGGGTTTGTTAAAATACAACCGTTATGCTGCTAAAATTTTTATGGCAAAGAAGGAATAAGAATAAGAATAAGTTTTGTTAAAGATGAGATTGAGTAGAATTTATGATTTGAGTTTTGCATGAGGATGTACTTCAAAAAAAAGATATTAGATTGTTTTGTATGAGTTTGATAAATGAATGAGAAAAAGAAAAAAAATTATACCGGATTTGATCGGCTTAGGTTAAATGTCTTAAAGTTTTCCAACACGAAAAGTTTGTTTTGTTTCATAAACTTAAGTTTTCGGATGTCGGATATTTGTTCAGTTCGTTTGAACTATTTGTTTACTTTGATTTCGAGCTAATTCGATTTCCTTTGGGATCCCGAGTTTTTGTAAATCCGTTTCCACTTTATGATTTCTGAGCCTTTCGATTTTTCTATGGCTCATTAAGATTTCGATTTTCTTTTAGTTCCGCACATGATTCTGATTCCTTTCGTTTTGTGACCCGCTTTGTCCGCCTTTCGTTTCGCTTTGTTATCCGTTCTTTCGCTTTTTGACCCGCCTTTGTTGTTCGTTTAAGTTTTCCGAGTTGGGCTCCGAAAGCGAGGTCCAACATTTGTGGTATCAGAGCAAGAGGTTGGGTTCCAGAAATGGGATCCAACATTTGTGATATTAGAGCAAGAGGTTAGGTTCCGGAAACAGGATTCAACAAACAAAGTTTGTTAGTGAGATATAAATAATAAAAATTTTTAACTAGAGAATCCCTATTTTTAAAGGGTGATATTCAAATTATTGAACTAGTTTAAGTTGATTTGGTAATTTATTATAACGTTTTTTAATTTGTATGAATTGATTTGATAGTTTATTGTTATGAAAATAACTAAAATTTAAATTAGTTTAATCATAAAAATCTTAAACTTATCAATGTTTTAGCTTAATTTTTAACTTTTCAATTTTGTTTATTTTAATAATTTTTAATGTTAAAAATTAATCAATTTATTAATTTATTGATTAGTTTTAATTACATTTCAAAATTTTTGATACCTTATGATAATTTTTTAATTATATTTTTAAAATTTTGTCCAATCTTAATATTAATTAATTTTATAATTTTGAACTTGGTGATAAATTTATTAAGGTTGCTTGGAGTGGTCTATCTCCTATTTGCATGTTCTGACTTTTCTTGCTGTGTATTTTAATAATAAAATGGAAAACACTATGAACGTACGAACGAGGGAAACATCTGTCAGACGTTATTACAGATGTTTTCTTTAATTCGTGGCGAATATGTTTATATAAATTACAAAGACAGCTTAACTGCGAATCAGCATTATTCCTACTAGTCCACTTGTCAATGTACTACTGGATCACAATACACTCCATGTCACTTAGGAAAACAAAGGTGTAAAGCAACCATTGGAGAATATCATATCCAGCTTATCCATTAAAGGGAATGGTGGATAAGGTTCTTGCATAGAGATGATCTACATCACATAACAAAAATATAATAATAATTTCATTGCCACCCAGTTTCCAATAGAAATAAAACAAAAAACAAAAAAGCCAAGGCAAAGGCAATCAAAGCGATTGACAATGGCACATTCATTGACTTCCATGGCTGGCTTGCTCGAAGGCAGCCTCCAGCTCAGCGGCTCAACCCGCTTTACCAACACTGCCCGTGTTTCTGCCACCCGCCCAGTACTCGCTGTTAGAGCTCAGCAGGCTGCTAATGAGCCTGAAAATGGCCGCCGAGCCATGCTGGGTCTCATTACCGCCGGACTGGTTTCAGGGTCAGTCGTTCAGGCTGTGCTCGCTGAAGCCATCCCTATCAAGGTCGGCCCTCCTCCACCTCCATCCGGTGGTCTCCGTAAGTTAACAACCATTACTTTTTTAAACATTAAATGACACTACAACGAATACTACTTCAGTGTTAATTTTGTTGGTTGATGGCAGCTGGGACACTGAACTCGGATGAACCAAGAGACCTTGACCTGCCACTGAAGGATAGGTTCTTCCTGCAGCCGCTTTCACCGGCACAGGCCGCGGCGAGAGCGAAGGAGTCGGCGAAGGACATAGTTGGAGTGAAGGCGTTGATAGATAAGAAGGCATGGCCGTATGTCCAAAATGATCTTCGTCTCAAGGCCTCGTATCTTCGCTATGACCTTAACACTGTCATTGCTGCTAAGTCCAAGGAAGAGAAGAAACCTCTCAAGGAACTGACTGGAAAGCTTTTCCAAACCATCAGCGAGGTAATCTATGGAAACATTGATAGAAAGTTTTAGTGGTCATTGTCAAAAATTGTGTTTTTCTTTACTGCAAAATTGATTCCAAGAAAAAAAAAAGAAAGATTCAAGTCTTGTTTTGCTTTGCAGCTGGATCATGCAGCAAAAATCAAGAGCACTCCACAAGCAGAGAAGTTCTACGCTGAAACTGTGTCTGCTCTTAATGATGTTCTTAGCAAGCTTGGCTAATTAAACTATTTGTATTTTGATGTAAGCTTGGTTAAGATGCTTCACGAGATCTTTTATTTTCAATGCTATTCATGGGAATCCTTGCTTGAAAATTAAGTCAGAGTTGCCAATTAATCAGATTTCTGTTTCTCTTTGTTATTTTTACGAAGTAAATAAGAACCGTAGATGATGGAGAATGATAATTACCTACGGCACAATGGAAGGAATTTTTTTTTTGCTAGTTTTTCAAATTATAAGATTGTCTAATTTTTAGAACTTAATTAACGATAATCATAATTACAACAACACATAATCATAAAAGTGAACTTTGTTATGAAACTTATTTCTGATCTTTTTTAAAGTTTCCTTTTGAAATCGATAGATTATATGAGAATCATAATAAAAGTTCGATCTTAAATAATTGATTAAAAGTAACATTTGTATTTTAATATTTTATGAAAGTTTTATAAAATTTTTAATTATACAATTTTATTTTCTAAAATTATTAAAATAGTACTTATTACACTTTAAATAAGGTATAAGAGTAGTACCGTACACAATAATATATAGAAAATTATTTAAATTTTTGTGAATTATTATTTAAAGAAATTATTTTTAAGATTACATTAATGGCTTGTGAGTCTAAATTATCTACTTTTCACATAGACTAAATTGGTAACTATTATCTACTTGTGACATTACATAGACTAAATTGGTAATTCATACATAAAAAATTGCCAAAAACTTAATTTTGTAAGCATGTAAGGTGTTACTAGTGCTATTTTGAAAATATTAAGTATAACATGATATCTTAAATAATGGTAAAAACTAATTTATATTTTTTAGAAAATGTTAGAGAAAATTCGTTCTTTTTGCCTAAATAATATTTACATAAACAAATTAAGAAAATTTTATAACCAGTATATATAAGGATGTGCCAAGAATGCTGGATTTTGTACAGTATATGGCTTTCCAAAAATGGTTCAAAATCTTTTAATAATTTAATTGAAACTTGTTTTAAATTTTAATTAACATTTTAATTTATCATAATTAAATACCTTTTAGCTCTTAATAAAATTTAATATTCAATATTGATTTTACTTATTAAATATCTTATATATGATAATAAAGTTTTCTAAACTTTATAATCAAGGCAAGGTTTGGAATAACATAAAATATATGTTTTGGTATAATTTGTCACCTAACAGATGTAGAAGTCACACAGATGTGAATGGTAAAGTTGTTATTTACCTAATTTAAGTTTAGTTAGTTTATTAAGCATAGCATCCTAACCCACTAGAAAATTAGACCAATCTTTTTCAATAGTAGTGAGGGTTGTCATTAAAGTAGTTGAAGTAACTAAATACATGATTAAAGTCTTAATCTCATTTGATAATCATAGTATATAATCAATTACTTGCTTTTCTTACATTTATATTTGTGTTTTATATGAAATTTATCTTGTTTAGTATAGTCACTATAAGAAATTAATACAATCCGCGACATTTTATTTATAAAACGCTATAGATTGTATTAACTTTTCGTGACGTTTCAAAAACATCACAAAAAATTTACATTTTTTGAGACGAAAACATCACGGATATGCAACATTTTTTGCGATATTTTATCAATAAAACGTCATAAAATAGAAATCGCGACGTTTTATTAAACAAAACATCGTGAAACCTTCAATAACAAAACGAAGGTGTTGTTGAATATAAAATAGTTTTTTGGTTTGTAATGGTCCGTGATGAAGAATAAGAAGATAGAGAAAGGTGTTTGCTAAATTTTAGGGGCAACATACTCTAACTCTCTCTTCACTTGGTTTTCGATTTCTCTTCCCAACGGTGGTTGGTTACACGTTAAAATTTGATGATATAGTGGTGAAATCGCTCAAGTTTAATAGGTTATAGACTGGAAGTATCTATAATACTTCTCTTTGATTTTCTCTCTTCGTCTCACAATAGCAAAGCAACATCTTGCTCTTGTGTAGTCTACTTCACACTCACGGACCTTCTCTTCCCCTCAACAAAAATCACTCAGTTCTTTCTTCTCCAAATCTTTGGGTACAGTGAAATTACTAATGTTTCAAAGATTTGTCACTTTATTTTTCAAACACTCCCACACACGCTTCACTTGTTGAGTTTTTAACTTGTCACTTAATTTGTTATTAAAGGATCTGAACCCGAAAATGAATCAAAGAATAAAGCTAAAGTTGTTGGGTAGGTTCTCAGAATGTTCTATCTAAGCCTAATAGAGCACAAGCTGCGCTTGCCTTCCTTTCTTCTTAGCCTTCCTCTTGAAAAACGATCGAGAAAGAGCATGACAATATTTTTCTCGACAAGGTTTGTTATGGGTTTACCTCATCTCTCTTGTTTTACAAGTTTTTATCTTCTCATAAACATAAAGGTGTATTGTGTTTTGTTAGTCAGATTATAGCAAATTTGGGACTGTGTGTTTCGATCTATGACATCCGCAGCATTGATGGAGGTTTTATTTTCCCAGGAGATGGAGCTTCCACTTACACTATATGTTAGATTTATGGTATTTGTATACAGAAAACATCACATCTATGTAATGTTCGATAATATTCATCATTTGTTACTTAAAACTCATCGTAATTTTGCTTAATTTCTTGGATATAGTTTTAATTTCTTATAAACTAAACCGATTAAGATCTTCGTTTGCAGTGTATCTTTACTTAACTGTTCTGGGTTGGTGATTTTATATCAAAAGTAGTGTCTGCGCACTCTACGTTCTTGTCATATGAAGAGTTGACCACCTTCTTTCTTTCTATCAGGTAGATTTTGGAATGGTTGTGTTCTGTAATTTTTGGGAGAGGTTATTGCTGTAAAACTTAAAAGATTCTGATGAGGACGATTTGCGTTGTATGTCTTAAAGATGCATGTTATGTATCTTCTATCTTTTTTCTTAATCCACTAATAGGTTGGCGTTTTAGGAGTTGCCGACCCACTAAAGAGAGAAGCTGTTGCAGTCATAGAAGGCCTTTGCAAAATGGGTGTCAAACCAGTTATGGTGACTGGCGATAATTGGAGCACTGCTCAAGTTATTGCTAAGGAGGCTTGTAGTTTCTGTTAATACTTTTATCGAATTCAGTTCATAACATAAATTGTTACGAAGTAAAGGTGGATGATGCTATATTGACATGGAAGGATTATTATTAAGAATGGAATACTGTTAAAGAGCTTATCTCTAGAATTTTTTTCCAGCATTTCACACTTGTGTAAGTGTTAATGAGGAAAGGTTGACTCCAGAATGGTACAAGGAACATGGTAAATATCTTTGGGTCATAGTTTTCCTCATTTAAAGGTCCATCTCTGTCTTTTCACTGCAAAAAGAAGTTCCATATCTTCCATTTTGAGTGTAGACTTTAAATTTTTGTACCTAGGTATTGAATTGGTTCTTGGCACTCCAGTTATATCTGCTGATGTGAAACATAAGACACTTTTAACTACAATTGGGGAAACCATAAGTTACAGTATTCTCATCATTGCAACAGGTGCTCCAGTATTTTACTAATCTTGCAATTATATTTCTGCCTTGGGTAATTAGCTGATAGTTTTAGTGATGATCAAGGCTTTGGCACTTCAAATGGGATTTCATGTGGTTAGGGAAAATAACAGGGGTGAGAGTTGAATTTAGTCTTAAAGCAAATTTGGCTTGAGCCAGTATTTTTGCTTGAGTTATGGCTCTTGTATCTTCTCTCCTTCTTTTCCAAATAATTAAATAGTATATGTTTGAGTTTGGTTTTGGTTGTGTAAAAGCATCGAGCAAAATTTGGTTTTCCTCTAGGAGCTATCTTCGATAATGTAGGCTTTAAAGCTTGAAGAATTTGAACTTAGTGGATCAGATGTAGAAAATGTTTGTTATTTACGAGACTTAGCTGATGCAAACAGACTTGTCAATGTGGTGCAATCTTGTACTGTGGGAATGTCGTTGTCATCGGTGGTGGCTACATAGGAATGGAGTGTGCTGCATCTTGGGTGATCAATAAAATAAATGTCACTATGGTTTTCCCTAAAGCACATTGCATTGAGTAGAGATGCCATTTGTTTTTATAATAATCTTTAACATAGAGATGCTAGATTGTATTTTGTAATTATCAAATTGGTGAATTACTTCACTTTTATATGGCAAATCTTTTTTTGCTGCCAAACCTTTCCAAATATTTTCCCATTATCTTGTTAAGTATTTACTTGAATATAGTTACTCTTAATGATTTTACATATTAACTCATTGCAGTGGCTCGCTTATTCACTCCCAAGATTGCTAGTTTTTATGAAGATTATTATGTATCCAGAGGAGTGAATTTTAAAATTAATGATATACTAAAGCAATTGAAGAATTATTAAATAAATAAAATTTATAAATAATATTGAATATTTATTAAACAAATAAGATTAAAAAATTATATTTTAAAAAATATTAAAATTAAAAAATTTAAATTAATATGATTTTTGAAAAAATAAAAAATATTAAATTAATATGATTTTTTAAAGATGGAAAAATAATAATAAAAATGTCGCGGAAGGCATTCCACGTCGTTTTCAAAAAAACGTCGCAGATTCCTTCACATTCTGTGACGTTTTAAAAAAGTCGCGAAATGTTAGACAATTTACGATGTTTTTAAAAAACGCTGCAGAATGTTAGAAATTCTGCGACGTTTTTAAAAAACATCACGGATTGTCCAAACTTTCAGTGATGTTTATATAAACGTCGCGGAATGTCAATGTTTTCCATGACGTTTTATATAAAACGTTGCAGAAATCTTTTGCCTACACCACATTCCGCGATGTTTTGGACATTCTGTGATATTTTAAAAACATCGCAAAATATCTTGTTTTCTTGTAGTGAGTTAATACTAAGAGTTTATGAACTAAATTTCTTAGATATAAGTTATTTTAGATAGAAAATTTGGATGTCCATTATGTAATTTTGCTATTAATCCTGGATGTGTTCTTAATTGTTCATTCATTCAATTCTTAACACTTAGTGATTATTGTTGTGAAATACTTAAGATATTCATTTTAGTTCATGTTTAGTATTAGGTACAAGATTGAAGAACAGTAACTAAAATGGGTTAAAAGCACATTCCTTAAGCCAACATTTTGATGTTAAAACTCAATTGCCCTTACGAAATAAGCAGGAGAAGGATTAAGGTGATGATTGGATAAGATATCACAAGAAGAATAATAATTCAGTAAGACCTATGAGATACACGGCTACGTAAGACATCGTGTATCCAATTGTATATCTTCATGATTCTTACTTTTTTGGGTTGCACGGTTGGATGCACAACCATGCACATGACCAGAAACCTAGTTTTTGCTATAAATTGACATTTTGGCAGTAAAAGAAACAAGACTCATCTTAGAGGAACAGGAAAGGGTAGATAGCTTAACTTCTTAGGATCCATGTTAGGATAGGCTTCCTTAATCTGGTTCAGAGGTGAAATCGATGTCGTGGAGTGCATTTAAGCATATCGTCATTGTATATCATTGTTCTTCCCCTCTTTAAGAATTGTTTACGTTATTTTGTGCTTATTGAATTGGGTGTTTTGTAAGAATTAAATGGCCTATTAGATTGCTTTTATATAAATCCATCGTTAGAATTTCAAATATGATACATAACAATTGTTTTGGATTCATTGGTGGCAACTAATGACGTTGAATCATTAGAGATAACGTAACGTAGGTTAAATAACCCTAACTTGTGTGGCTATTACTTATATTGATCTATTTTCTTATTCGTAATGCAATTGTCCGACTAAATCTAAAGAGCTTGTTTTAGTTTGTTCGATAAAGATCTTATTTTGATTAAACGCAATCTAAGGGAAAAATGAGATTAACAGAGCTTATTGTTAATCTACGATCCATAATTCTAAGAGAGGTGTGAAAATGATAACGCAATGATGTATGTTTATTTTTATTTAGGCTAAGATTGATTTAAGAACCAGATTCCAAAATCATTTTTCACTGCTTGCTTTGATTTGCTTTCATAAGTTCAATTTTACTTTATTTTCTTAATTGTATCAAACCAAACCCCCTTCTTACATATAAATATAATTTAGAAAGGTGAATTGATTTAACTTTGTGGGATTGACCTAGAATCATCATGTAACACCCTCATTACCATAAAGTATGAACTAGAACACCCTGAGGACATTCCAGTACATAGCCTATAATAATAGCATGTTAGAGAATACATAAGTCTCACTAAACATGGCATCATCATTCTTTATTCTCCTATAAGACATCCTCAAGAAGACACAATAATTTAAAACTAAATTTCCTCATTTCATTCCATAAATCCGAACATAAATACATTGTATCTTTTGAATATCCATGTATGTACATCATCATATCCTAATACAAAATATGCTACATGTAAGAGAAAATACACAAAATGTCTAACTAATTCTTCAGTCCCAGATGACCGACCTTTGAACCATATCTTCTCCCAAAAGTACAAGAATATACTTCTTGTAGCGTCTCTCAGTAGCTAATGTCCTCTCTCGGTCTTAAAAAATCAACGTGCAATTTTTGGTTAGTTTTACAAACTCAATGAGGTAACCATCATTGATGGTTCACTCAATTCATACATCACATCAATACACGTAACATATAATTCACATCTTTGTATATGCATAAAGTATCGCATTTCACATTCTCATTCGGCACAAGGCAATAATACAATTTAATCAGTCAAACATATGTATTAAAATGTATATGCAATATTCATGAGACTAACTTTTTTTTATTATCGTTGTGATCAAATGCGTTTTTACTAGACTATATCCCTTAGTGGATACCGAGCTGTATCAAATAATGTCCCATATCCCTTAGTAGATACCGAGTACATTTGCAACTGAACCCAAGGCTCTGATCACTGTCTGAGCCTTAAGCTCTTTACACTGGCCACTTCGATCATAAATGCCTTTATTTTTCATTCATTCATATAATGGATGCTTCACATTGTCATATTCTCAATCAATCTCATAATTTCACACTCATATTCAAATCATGTTTATCATCGGACCTTAGGTCCGACATTCAAAAAAATCATTGAGAAAGCATTTATTTCTTCTCATTCATATACAAGTAGTACTTCAATATCACATTCATTCATCAGAAGCCTTGGACCTTCATTATTTGGAATCAACACAATCAAATCACATTCATTCGATAATTCAAACATAATATAAAACAAACAATTAATTGAGTGAGACCGTCTAGGTTACTCATAGTTTGCTCCTGAAGCTATTACCTCGAAGTTCCAACAACGTCTGAATGTTGACGTTCCAATTGTTCCTCTATATCATGCTATACATACACATATCACAATTTTGCACAATTGTATAAGTGTCTATTAATGCACACATATGTATATGAAATATGTACAATGCTTGTTCAATGACATTCCTGGGTACATTTCCTTAATACTCGTTGTAAAATCAATTAACATGATCTTTGAATCATTCTTTAATACCTAATACACTCTTCTTACGTTAATAGCTCAACCCTACTTCAATTGGGCTCATTCAATATCACTATCAAGCCTAAATATCTCATTAGACAAACATTGATAAGTCAATCATTTATAAACAAACATATCTTGGGACAAAAGGCATAACTATTTCTAAAGATGTCAGATTGTCATTCTTAGACAGTTTCAAAGAGGACTTCTAGATCTATAACTTTCATGAAGACTCCAAAGAGAGATTTTGGCATGTATAGGGTCAAAATTGCGAATTTCTAAAAATGTACAGTGAATGTCCTCTAAACAAGCATACACCTCCCCTTAACGGACATACATAGGGTTGGGACATTTTTCAGACCCGTGAAGGTCCATTTAGCCGAAATAATGTTTGTTTAATGACATGGGTGAGGATAAAAGCCTTTCCAGACCTGAGAAGGTCTGTTTAGCAGACCTAAAGTCCATCTAACAGACATAGGTGAGATAGAACTCACTCAAGATCCTTCCCAATGGTTTCTACATCTATCCTAACCTTACTTTCACTCTAAATTGTCCCAAATTCACTTCCTCTAATGCAACATCATTTTACAAAAATTCAAATACCAATTTGATTTCATTGAATTCTCTAATCTCTACTCATTTGATTCATCACTTACAACTAATTCTCATCATTCACAAATTCCTATCTTTTTTTCCATAACATATCTCACTTATATGTAACAATAATTCATATTCACAATTCATCATCTCAACTTGATAACTTCTTCAAGTATACCTGATTTTAACTCAAAATCATCCATACAAAATTTATATTCCCTAATTAATCATAAACACTCAAAATAGAACACATTCTCATACACTCAAAATAGATCACATCATATACATTCATCCACCAATTTGCTACATCCAGTTCTCAATTTTATGTCAAGTTTTGACTCTTAAAAATAGAATTTAAATTTGATGTCTTCATGAAAAATGTATCCATATGTCTCTAGTTTAATCAAATTAAGAATCATCTCATTTGGATAACTATAGAACAATTTTTGGTTAAAACATAGAAGCATGATCAGTGAACATGTTACTGCTACATTTTCTAACACTCATCTTCCAATTTTCTAGATTTTACACCTAACACAACTTATACAAAGATCCCTTTTTCAACTTCATTTACTCTTCATTCTCAAATCCATTTCAACTCAATATCATTCACAAATAAATCATGATCTGTATTTGATCATTAACTCAAAAACAGAACTTGTGCATATACCATTCATTATCAATTTTCTGCACTCATCCTAACACCATTATGATGATCATTCTACCTCTAAAACAT
>JANSVA010000002.1:36084253-36134612 GCA_025504915.1 Erythroxylum reticulatum | reverse complement strand
ATTATCGATAGTCAACTACTATCATGATATGAAACTCATCATTCCCTTGAAGAAAACTCCTTTACTTATATGGAGATTAATTGCAACACTACAGTCTAAACCATAATCAAGCGACCAACTTGATTATTCAAGCATGAATCCATTAATTTAGATTCTTATAATATACATGTTTCCTATACATTTCTATGTATATGTATATTACTTATAAAAGAATCTGGGTACCTTTTGACTAGATATATAATGCTAATACATATAAAACCAAACTCTTTTGATTCATTAATAATAAATATTTTCATTACAAAATTATAATTGGAAGAAAATTAAGTTACATGTAAATACACTTGCTTTCTAGTGAACTATATTTACATAATTCCAACACTACTGCCATCTATGGCATATCTATGAATCAAAAAGGTCCTTATTCCTTTAGTTGTAATGGAGACAAAGGGTAAAATGGACTATGAAAGAAAGGATAGGGATTCAAATATTCAGTAATTAGTTGAGCAAAAACTACAAATCTTAGAATTATTATTGGCAAAATTTACTGAGAATGTGCCCAAACATCATATATTATAAAACTCTACCAACAATATTATCACAATCTCCCTCCTTCTTTTGCCTTAAAAACTGAACTGAACTCGCTTTATTAATTATTTTCGTTTGTTTTTTTGAAAGCATGCTCCTTTAATAACCATAAAAGACACCGCCACACTTCTTCATTTGTATACCTATTAATAAGAATATTAGATGTACAACGTTTATAGCTTTACTAACCATTGAATAAGGGTAAATTTGTTTTTCTTGGTTCATGGTTCTTTGGAATAGGTTACAAAGAAAAATGCTCAAATACAATTACTAGGCATAAAGGGTTCACTAGGGGATTGATGTGTAAAAATGGTTTGCTATTTGGCTCAAGCTCAATCCTAATGCCTTATATCACTTTCATAAACGTACCTTAGTATGATTATGTAACCTCGAAAAGATGCAATGGAAGTTCTAGAACTAAACATACATAAAAGAGAAAATTATATCACTCATAAGAAAAATAGGATTGAGTACAATCCTTTAGGCTCAAAATAGCTCACTCAGTGATGTTTACTTATTCAATAGCATGCTCATTCAATCAATTTAACATTATATCATCCAATTGTGGCAATGTGTAATCAATTTAATCATATTATGCATGTTATTTAAGATCAATCTTATCCATAATGCAATCAACTCATTACATTAGATTATAGCAATAATTAGAGCGTGAAAGATGTACTAATATGCAAGCCTACCTAATGAAAACTATGCAATTGTAAGATACTTCAATGCAAAATAGTGCTTGTATGATCATCAATTTATCCTTCCCCACACTTAGAATCAACATTGTCCTTAGTGTTAGGTAAAGAAAAATTTAATGCAATTAACAGAATGCGAAGGGAAGGTTGATAAACCCCCTGAAATAGTCAATTGACCAAATTATGCACTTGGCATTCATATCTCCCATTAAACTATATAGATTATGGAGCTATAGTAAAATAATACTGAAGTTAGCCTTACAATTTACCAACACAAAATCAAATTTAGGGCGAGATTAAAAGTAAATTGCATTATTACATGCATAAAAGTAAATTGCTTAATTATATAGGAGAATGGTTCTCAAGATAGATTTTATAAGATGAAGCTTGGAGATGTTTAAATCTAGTGATAGTTTATCTAAATAAAACTAATGCCCTTATTAATATATTTAATGTACAGTCAAAAGGTTACAAGATATTGAAAGATTCACTTTTATGATAAATTAAAAGAGTTTATTTTATAGATGATTGTGTATTTATCATATCTATATAGAGGTTATTAGGAGTGTACAGATATACTATTAGCAATGAACAAAAATTCATATTTTTAATTGTTCAATATATGATAATCTAAAAACAACTCTCATTGTTATAAAAAGGTAATAACTTAATTTTAAGAATTAGATCTATAGAGATAGATACGATAATTGTTAACCTATTTTAGTCCAAGTGCATAAATAATGTACTAAAGGTATTTAGTACTTGAGAATATTTGATACTTATGAAGTATTAATGATATCAAATATTCTATATATGAGTTGATGTTTGAGTTTAAGGTATGTTTTAGTTAAAAAAAATATTATTTTGAGCTAGAAAAGTTTCAATGTAATACCAATTGCTAATCAAGCTATAATACAGTTTCCATTTAGTGAAGATGATTATTTGGATCAAGAAGTTCCTTAATGAACTTGGTATAGTTCTTTACATTGTTAAAATAGTAAGGCATTATGAGACATTGGAGTTATTAGGTATGTGGAAGGAGCTAAGGTCTCATCAAAGATCTAAGTTTATATTTTGACACTTTCTCTTAATAATAATAATTATTAGTATGAAAGTTGTAATATTTAATCAAGTACACACTAAGCAGAATCTCATAGAGTTCTCTCACTAAATCATTGATCCAATGGTAACCTAATCACCATATGACTAAAGATGGTAATGCGCTAACCCATGGGCTAGTTCCATCAATTTTTTGAATATATTTTTGAAAATTGAAAATATAAAACAATGTTTTTTATTTGGATCAACTCTTTTAAGCAAAACGAGTTTTGCTTAGAAGAGTTGAGTCTCGAGTCGGCTTGGGCCTGAGCCTAGCCCATTGAAAACATTTGAATCTAGACCTATGGGTCTTCTGTTGCCATCCCTACGTACGTAGATATGATATAAGATACTTAAGCAATTGGTTTAATGAAAGTAGGAGATTATTGGTGCATGCCTTCTAGCCAATTAGTTGATTATAGATTTTATTATATAATTAATTAAATATTTTTAATTTTATGTATATTTGTTTTTTAAATAATATATAAGATAAAGTCCGCGGAAAATTATATTTTTGTAAAAAATATTATATTGAGAACATAATTATAAGATTTATATTATATTTATATATTACTACTAAATTGTTCCTAGTTATTTCTCTATTAATACTGGACATTAATAGAGTTAAAAGACTAACATACTTTATATTTCTTTCTTATAAAGGAAGTAGTCAATTTCATAGACTAAAGTATAAAGATACTTAAGTAAATGTGTGGATACTTATTAAAGAATAGGTTCATTAAATTAATTCGATTATGAGGATCTCAAGTAAAATATTACTTATATGTTTGTGATCTTCCTCATTATGATGGTTATGCGATTGGTCTTGAGAGTTGAGATTACCAAGGCATGTCACTTTGGAATTTCTATCTTTTGTGCTACTTATGACATATTATTTTTGGAGTAGCTTAGTCAGTAGTTCTTAGATATAGTATGAACTATTTTGAAATAATTAGGCAAGTCAATAAAAGATTTGTGATCCTAAATTAACTAGGAAAATGTTAGACTAACTCTAATTAATAATTATTTAAGAAAATATCTGTCCAAAATGAATTGACATTTGAAAAATATTGTTTTTAAATATCAATTATGAATCATTTACTAATTAGAAAGAATGAACATTATTATATTTAAATAAAGTAGACATGAAATTGTATACTTTATATCCAATTAGAACATTAGATAGTGAAATGATTAAATTAGATAAGTTAAGTCAAACTAGTTTGACATTCCTAATATTTGGGTTGTCATATTTTTTAGACATCAATCTTGATTTATAATTTTAAATTGTTTAATTAGAAAATGAAAGGTAAACTAAAAAGATTATCTAATTCTAATTATAAATTATAATTGTAATTTAAAATTATAGCTAACATATTATAAATATAGTAAATCATATATAAAGAGCATTTTAAAAGAGAAAAATTAATTTAAATTAAGTCGAACTTAATTATGTTGTTTAAGAAACTTTAAGGACCAAATGTGAGATAATTGATTTTATTAAAATTAAAATGAAATTATAATTAGAGTTATATCTTAATTATAATTAAAAGTTTAAATATAATTGGAAAGAAACCCTAGAGTATTTTTATATGAATTGGGAACTAATACTCTTGTATTTTCCTCTCAAATTATTTTTTTCTTTACAATGTGAATATTATTAAAGATTGAACATGTGAATAACTTATGGTTGATAGTAAGAGAAGAAATTTTTTTGTAGAAATCTAAATTAGGTATGTTTCGATGCTTTTATTTCCAATTTATGCTTTTTAAGTCAAGAGATTTGAATATGAAATTATAAAAGTAATTTTTACGCCCATTACTCAGTCATAGAAGATTTGTCAATATGTCATCCTTATACACACTTTTAAGTATGTTCTTATGCCAAAATGATGTATAATTGTACCATATGATTTACTCTATCCATTATAAATAATATATAATGCACTATGGTCGTCAATAAAAGGTCAACTAAACAAGTATTAAGTTAAGCTTTGAGATACTATGAAGTGTGTCTTACGTAAAGCTCAAAGAGAAAGATCACTGGAACTTTTAATTTGTTAATGTTTGTACCTTCATAATTTTTTCACTAAGAGGAGTAGTTAATTGATCACATAGAAAATTTTATATGGAAACATATAAAAGTGCTATAGGCTGATTGCAATCAATGTATGAAAAACTTTGTAAAGCTTCTCTTGCTTTAAAGAAATTAAAACACAATAATAGGCAATTATTGGTGCTTAAACCTTTACAGATGGTCATTGTTTATTACCAATTCCCAAATTCTTGAGGTCTTTAGTGAGTAGATCATCCAATAGGTAGCAAAACTAGTTCTTGTTAGGAAATCGAGACAAGATCCAATCTCAACTGTGGTGGAATAATTATGAAACTTTTTTATATTTTGATTTCTTGAAAACGAAGATCATTTTAATTTTATAAAATGATTAATTCAAAAATCATAACTAAGCATGAATCTTAATTTGAACCTTATTCTGAAGCTTGATCATATTCTTATTGTATCCCTACAACTGTTTCCAAAACTAATCCAACTTAACCACCGTAGCCACATAAGTGTCCGACCTATAACAATTTCCACAGAAAAAGTTGAGAGATCTCTGTAACACTTATAGAGAGGTTAAGCAAGTAGTACTAGCTCCATAGAACTTAAGCCTATATGTAAAAAGTTTTAGACATTTTAATAATTTAATTGAAATTAAATTCTAATTTCAATTAAAATTTAATTAGAATTATAAATAATTCTAAATGAATACTAGTTATGCCCAAATAAGATCCAATATCTTATATTGATCCTTATTTATTAAATATCTTATATTTACTTATAAATAATTCTAATTAAATTTTAATTATTCCCAAATAATATCTAATATCTCATATTGATCCTTAATTATTAAATATCTCATATTTAATCATAAAGGTTCTTAAAGTTTATAATCAAGTCTAACTTGATTAAAACATCTTTTCTCTCTTCATCCCATTTCTTTATGTGTGACCTATTAGGTTCCTAAATATGATGGGAATTATTATAAATTATAATTATAATTTATAATTAAAATTAGAGAAATAAAAAAATTTTATTACTCTTTTTAATTTTTTAGTTCTGTAATTAAATAATTTAAAATCATAGATCAAGATTGGTTTCTAGCAACACATTTTGACCACCAAAATATTTTGAAATGTTCAAGTGGTTTTGACTAACCTTTCCATGAATGTTTTTTTTGTATAATTCAATCCTTTTATTATACAATGTTTCAATTAGAAAGAGAATGAAATTAATGTAAACTCTTTTTGAGTCCAATTATATTAGTTCTCTACCTTATCTATTGATTCAATTAATGAAATTTGCAAATTATTTACAAAGTTTCATTTCACCTTGGCTAAGGATTTCTCGAATCAATTCTAATCAAGAACAATGGAACATTCTCCTTAATTATTTTAGGGTGATGAATCCTATCTTGATCGTACAACTACCTCCATATAGTTCATACTACATCCAATGATTATCGACTGAACGATTTATGGTTAAATAGGTCATAAATAGTATAAAAAGATAGCAATCCCTACAAAGGATAACTTTGGAGACCTTAAGTCAAAGGATCAATTATATAATCATCACAATGAGAATTCTATAGACATATAAGTGATGTTCCAAATGGAGATATCGTATCGGGTTTGCTCAGTGAATTTGTTCTCTAGTAAGCATCGAAATGTTTGTTTAAAAATCTCCATAATTTAGCCTATGAGATTGACTACTTCCTATATAAGAAAAAACATAACGTTGATAACCTTTTTACGTTCTATTAATGTCTAGTCTTAATAGAATAATAATTAGGAAAAATTTAGGGATAATATATAAATGCAATATGAATCTTATAATTATAATTTCATTTGCAATGTACAATTATCTCATCGACTTTATCATATACATCTAAATATGTACAAGATAAAGAATGTATTTAAATTAATTTGTCACTAAAGCATAACCAAAACGATTAGTTGTAGGGTATAAACCAACAATCTTCTACTTGCATTAAGCCAATCGTTTAAATATCTCATACCATATCACCATATGACGATTATATTACTACTGTGATAGTGGTTTAACTAGAGAATTCTACAAGATTCTCTATAGTGAGCAGTTGCCTAACTCTTACAACTTCCATCTTAATTATCATCATAATTAAGAAAGATTGCCTAAATACATCCTTAGATTTTTTTTAAGTCCTTAGCTCCTTTTGCATACCTATTGGCTCCAATGTTCCATAGTACATTATTGTCTTAAGCAATGCAAGGTACTATATCAAGTTTATTAAAGAACTTATTATGGCATAATTAGCAACCATTGTTATATTAGAACCTTTCCAATCATAAAATGATATTGTTCTAAGTAAGATAAACCTTAATTAGGATTTACTTATAATGTTATATCTTTATCATGTTGACCTTAAATATCAACTCATACATAGAATAATGGATATATTTGGTACTTCAAAAGTATCCGATATCTTAAATACTAAACATATTTAGTATATTATCTATGTACTTAGATATAGAATAGGTGAACAACTTCTAATTTATCTCTATAGATCTAATTCCCAAAATTAAGTTGCTATCTTTTCCTGTCCATTAAGAGTTGTTATTAGACAATTATATTTTCAACAATTGAAAGCTAAAATTGTTGTTCTCTATGAGTAATATGTCTCTATATACTCCCATTGAAAGGATAACTATACTCCTGCTGACCTTCTTGTAGACATTATAACTTCATAATCATCCCAAAAATAAACTCTTTTAATTCATCATGAAAGATAATCTTTCAATGTCTTATAGCCTTTTAACTATACATCAAATGTATCAATAAAGGAACTAGACCCAATTGGATTTACTATTATGAGATTTGAACTTTTCAAATTTCATCTTACTCCTACTACTTATCTTAAGAACTATTTTCTTATATGTATGCAATGAAACAAATAATTCGTTCAATAGGTCTATAAGATTATATCTAACCTTTTGGATATCTCATAACCTTTTATTATCCATTTTAGTTCTAAACTTAATGGATAATATATGCTTTAACTAAGCATCACATCCTTAAATCATTAAATTTGACTCATTTAAAAACCCAGCGTTGCATATCTAATATGAAATCTTGCTAATTGATTCAATTGGAACTATAAAAGATAAGTCATTATTCTAGGCCTAACTATAGAAGAAATAGTATTACATTATATAATTTTTCATATTGTATTTTTCTCCTTACATATATTTATACTCTTATGAATTTAGTTGTGAAGGTATTTATTAGAGAATCTCATTCCCTACAGATGACTAAAAATTTATAACTTACCACTATGAACTCATCGAAGTGCTTCAAAATTCTCAATTCTTAATTTCTACTCAAATTTAAATAATTTGTACTTTTCAAAATTTTAAACGAACATTTCATTTTATTACATATGAATATATCATATAAAGTCATTAGTAATGTAATGAAGTATAAGTATCCTCCTTTTATGAATCATTATTCCATCTAATACATCATAAATATAAATTTAACAATTCAATACCTCATCATCCTTTCACTAAAGGTTGATTTGGTTATTCTTTAACTTGAAAAGTTTCACAAGTTTCATGCGACTCATAATCAAAATGATACACATATCCTTGTAAGTAACTTTATGATTCTCGTTATGTTGATTTAATCATCATGGCATAAAAGGATAGTCTCAGTTATCCAAATTTTTGTTCTTGCCACTTATATTAAGCATAATTCTCCTTTGATCCAACATATTAAAACTATTTTCATAAACTTGGATTAACTATTTTTACTTAATAATCTATTTCTTATCATGTTTTGAACATTATAATAATTTTCAATCTAGATTTAGTATCAAATACTCATAAGTGTGAACTAGAAATATATATGATATTTATCATATCACATATAGGTAAGAAAATTCATGTGATCATTTTCTTCTTATAACAACTATTATCATACTATGGCAAAGCCATTCATTGTTGTCCATGTTTTTGCTTTTATTAGGATAAATTAAGTAGAACAATTCCAACAAGGTACTTTACCTTTCAACTATACTTTATGCAACCTTTTGTATTTTAGGATAGTGGTGATTAGATATATCTTACATGTTGTCATCAAAGTAAATGACACATTAGTCAATTCAAAATTTCAATACATTTTGTCATTTATATTATTTTGACATATCTCTAAAAATTTCATTGAAACTTCAATAAGCATTATAGTAAAATGGCATAAGGGGCATACATTTTTCTTTTCCAACTTTGACAACTTTACTCAAACATAATCTTTTATCCAAGAAATTTGTTTCACTAACTTAGCATCAACTATACTAAAGAAGATAAATTCCAATAAGAACAAATTATAAATGTAAGAAAAGCAAATAATTAATTATATGTCATAACTACAAAATGACATTAGGACTTTAAATCATGCATTTAGTTACTCCCACTATTTTATTCAAAATAATAGCCCTCATTACTATTTAAAAAGATTACTATAATTTTTCTAATAGGATAGGATCCCATCTAAATATAGTTGATCTTGAATTTGCTCAACGTACTAACTAAACTTAAATTAGGTAGATAACAACTTTATCAATCACATATTATATGAATCCTAGACTCGTTAGGTAACAAAACTCTTTCCAAAATATATCATATATGTTATTCCTAACCTAGCCACTAATTCATGTGATCATGAGTTTGCTTACCCAAATCATAGAAATTTAGTTAAGTAAAACCCACTATCATAAGACTAAACATGTTTGGGTTAAAGTGACCTTGAGTTTGCTCAACATGTCAAACAATAAATAGAACTCTAGTTTATTCTTATGAAAATAGAAGGCAACAATCACGTTCTCAATATATACTTAATATTTAAATCAAGGATTTAATTTTTTTCTTATTAAACCCAAAATTGAATGTAAAATATCACAGATATAAAACATACAATTTAACACGCCTTCAATATATAGATATATATAGACTCCTTAGCGTAAGCAAATTTTTTTCTTAAGTTATTATAAACTAATTTTCTAAAGTTAATTAGGAATCAAAATAATTATTAATCTTAATCATATTAAGAAAAAGGATTAATTTAATTTTGAAATTAAGGTCTTATCTTAATTAATATAATTTGATTATGTTGGTTATCTAACATAAAATAATTATGAAAGATAACTCTTTTAAATATTTGATAAATTCTAATTATTGATTTGATAATTTATTTAACTTAATAATTCAACCCCTTGAAAAATTAAACTAAATTCTAAAGTATTCCTAATAAAATAACCCTTTGAAAACAATTTTCAAATAATTAGAAATACTTTTCAAATTTATTAGGAATTTAAACAATTAGAAATACTTTTCAAATTTATTAGGAATTTAAACATAATTAATTTCAATTAAAACAATTTAATTACAAAGAAGGCTTAAGACATATTAAAAAATAAAATAGGTTTGGGAACTGTTTGGCGTATGTGCTATAAGTGCCAAACATATTATGTATGCACGCACTAATAGGGATCAACACCAAACCCTTCTCCCCAATGTGGGGTGTGTGTAAGTTTCAATAAAATTAGGGTTTCTATTTTTGCTTTCACCACTCCTTTTGGTTTCTTTTGCACTGCTGGTGTCTAAGCTTCCTCCCACAACTGATTTTGTTTCCTATGACCTGGACGACTGTCACTCGAGCTAGGGGTGATTATCACTCTAATGAGAGGCAACTGTTGCCCCAACCTGTGGTGATTATTGCTATTGGCGTGTTTCTCCAAACGCCACATATCGCCATTATTGTGTTTCTCCAACCACAAAACACAAAGGCCATATATTAAACACATTTTCCTCCATCATAAAGATGGTGATTTTTAGTAGCCACTAGTTCCATTGCACTGCTAGAGATTCACGCCACTAGCAACACATCCAAAAACAACAAAACATAATCAACAAGTAAGAAAAAAATACCCAACAACTTGTAACAATTAGATTACTTATCTAATCTGTTGATTTATGTCCTATAGCCAATCGCTTTGGTTGTAGTTTAGTGACAAATTATTTAAAGCATTCTTTATCTTGTATATGTTTAGATGTATATGATAAAGTCTATGAGATAATTGTACATTGCAAATGAAATTATAATAAGGTTATAATTATGAGATTCATATTGCATTTATGGTTTATTCCTAAATGTTCCTAAGCATTGTTCTATTAAGATTGGACATTAATAGAATGTAAAAAGACTAACACACGTTTTGTTTTGCCTTATAAAAGAAGTAGTCAATCTCATAAGCTAAAGTATAGAGATAATTAAACAATCGTATGGGTACTTGCTAAAGAACAAGTTCATTGAATAGGCCCATATGAGAAATCCGTTTGGAACATTACTTATATGTCTATGGAATTCTCATTGTGATGATTGTATAAGTGATCCTTTGACTTGAGGTCATCAAATTATCTTTTATAGGGATTGCTATGATTGAATACTACTTATGATCTATTTAATCATAGGTTGTTTAATCGGTAGTCATTGGATGTAGCTTGAACTATATGGAGATAGTTGAATGATCAATATATGATTCATCACCCTAAAGTAATTAGGGAGAATGTTTCGTTGTTCTTGATTAGTATTGATTCATGAAATCATTGGCTAAGGTGAAATGACGCTTTGTAAATAAATGTCATTAATTGAATCAATAGATAATAGTAGAGAAATAATATGATTAGACTTAAAATAGAGTAGACATTAATTTCGTGCTCTATGTCTAATTGAAATATTGTATAATGAAAGGATTGAATTATACGGAAAAATTATACACGAAAAGGTTATTCAAAACTATTTTGACATTCCTAAATATTTGGGTGGTCATAAGGCATTGCCAGACGCCAATCTTGATCTATGATTATAAATTGTTTAATTTGAGAATTAAAGATAGATTAAAAGGAGTTTTAATTTATCTAATTTGGGATATGAATTAAAATTAGATTTTATAATCATTGCCAACATATTTGGGAACCTAATGGGTCCCACATATAGAATGAGTTGAAGAGAGCAAAGTTAATCTAATCAAGTTGGACTTGATTGTAAAGTTTGAGAAACTTTATAATTAAATGTAAGATATTTAATAAATAAGGATTAATATGAGATATTGAATCTTATATGGGCATAATTGGTATTTGATTAGAATTATTTTTAATTCTAATTAAAGTTTAATTGAAATTAGAATTTAATTTCAATTAAATTACTAAAAAGTCCAAAGCTTATTATAAATAGGCTTAAGCTCTATGGAGCTAGCACTTCTCGCTTAACCCTCTCTGTAAGAGTTACATAGTTCTCTCAACCTAATCTGTGGATATCGTTAGAGGCCGAAGCTTATGCGGCTATGGTGGTTGAGACGGATCAGTTTTGAGAACAGTTCGAGGGATAGGACAAGATACAAATCAAGCTTCAGAATAAGGCATAAATTAAGTTTTCACTTCATTATGATTCGTGTTTATCATTTTATAGAATTAAATAGATATTGGTTTTCAGGAAATGAAAAGTAAAATTTTTTTTTATGATTATTCTGCTGCGGTCGGGATCGGATCTCAACCTGATTTCCCAACATAATCAACATCCACAAACCAATATGTTGAAAGCTAGTTCCAAAATTCTAGAAAAGTATGGTCTTTATGTTTTTCCAAATACTCATTATGGGTCTTGATCTTTTAGTATTTTAATGTTTGATTTATTGTTTAACTATTAAACAATGCTTAATCATATTAATAGATTTGATGAACTTTCAATCTAAAACTTTTAGACTAAAATTAATCATACCTAATTATGATTTTTAGAGCTTCAATTTCAATTCCAAAATTCAAGATCAATAAGAATAAAATAATTTAATCAAAGTATAGAATTAAAATTTGGCTCTAATACTACTATCGGGAAATCATGATAGGATTTGATTTGAAACACAGCAGAATAATTACAATTTTTTGTATTTTGATTTTTCAAAAACCAAGATCACTTTAATTCGAAAAAATGATTATCACATAAATCATAACAAAGCATGAATCTTAATTTGTACCTTATTCTAAAGCTTGATCATATTCTTGTCGTATCCCTCGAACCATTTTTGAAACCAATCTATCTTAACCATCGTAACTGCATGTATCTAGCCTCTAATGGTATCCACAAAATTGATTGAGAGAACTCTGTAACATTTACAGAGACAGTTAAGCAAGAAGTGCTAGCTCTATAGAGCTTAAGCCTATTAATAATCAGTTTTGGACATTTTAGTATTTAATTGAAATTGAATTCTAATTTCAATTAAACTTTAATTATAAATATAAATAATTCTAAATAAATATAAATTGTGCCTAAATGAGATACAATATCTCATATTGATTCTTATTTATTAAATATCTCATATATAATAATAAATTTTCTTACACTTTACAATCAAATCTAACTTGATTAAAATATATTTGCTCTCTTTAGCCCGTTCTTTATGTTTGACCCTTAGGTTTTCAAATATGTTGGCAATGATTATAAATTATAATTTTACTTCATAATTAAAATTAGTTAAATTAATACTCTTTTTAATTTATCTTTAGTTCTCTAATTAAAGAATTTATAATCTTATATCAAGATTGGCGTCTAGTAACGCATCCTAACCACCCAAACATGTATGAATGTCAAAGTGATTTTGACTAATCTTTTTGGGCGTGAGTTTTTCATATAATTCAATCCTTTCATCATACAATGTATAGAATTAATATACTCTTTTTGAGTCCAATCATATTAATTCTCTGCTATTAGCTATTGATTTAATTAATGATATTTGTAAACTATTTACAAAGCATCATTCTATCTTGGCCAAGGATTTCTGATATGTTCTTAATTGATTATACATTTATTCCATAAAACTTAATGATTAATGATATGATATGCTTAAGACATTCACTTTAGTTCATATTTATTTTTAGCTATAATTCGAAAGAGAGAGAGCTAAAGTGAGTAGAAAGCATAATATTTGAGCCGTCTTCTTGAGATTCACACTCACTTGTCTTCATAGAACAAGAAGGAGAAGAATTAGAGCTAAAGGATAAAAGAAAATACCAAAATGGATGAAGAGTGACAATATGATCCGGACCTTAGTTTGTACCCTTAGAGGTCAAATTAAAAATATAATCCAAGGACTGCAATATAGGATGCAACCTCGGGTCATCTCACTTAATTGGAACCTAAACGAATGGACCTAAGCTAATCTATATGTCATGAAATGCAAACTAATTTGGAGAGAAGGGGGATTTGATCTTTGGAAACCTTAACTGTATTAAATGGAATTGTAAGAAAAATGTGTAAAATGTATTTTTGGATTTTTGGAAATGAAAGCAGAAAGATAAAGACAAATGATCAAATGGTGATAGTAACCTCTTAAAAATTAGCTTTGGCTATCATAGTTCGAAATCAATTTTTGATGGGAGTGGAAATCACTAAGTTTCAAACGGGTAAACCTTAAAGGACTCTTTAAGTCCAAGATCTTAATCAATGAACTCTTTTTCTTAAGAACTTGTTAAATGCTCTTAGTGTGTGCAGTGGGTAAGTCAATGTAACAAGTCACTTTGGGATCTCAAATCAATTGAATATAAAACATATCTATGCAAGATAAAAGAGATTCATCAAGATCATAAATGGACATATATGAGACTTCATATATTTAAGCTTCAAAGTTTTACGTCAACAAATCCAACCACACAAATATCCAAAACTTAATTAAACTCTAATCAAGAATGTTTAACTACAAATTACAAATCCTAAACCTAGGAGTTCGTAAATCATAGTTGAACATAGATTAAACTAGTCCCCTTTTAAGCCCATTGAACTCTAGCCATTGCTACATCTTCAAGAGGAGAGAGAGGAAATTGTTAACGAGATCTTCTCAATTAAACACGATCAAAGGAAAACTAGGGTTAGTAGAGCTTATTGTTAACCTACGATTAATAGTTGCTAGGAGAGGTATGAGAACAACAATTCAATGAAATATGTTTAATTATATGTAGGTTGAGACTGAATCAATGATCAGGTCTCTAACGAGCTCATCACTTTCATCATTTTTAGAATGTTTTCTTTAATTTGTTTTCATTAGTTTATATTCATTTTAATTTCTTATTTTAAAACCAAACTAAACCCCTTATAACCCAAACTCTGATTATTATCATTTCAAAAGCATTACACACATTTTTGTGGGATTAACCTAGACTTAAGTTGTAGGTCTAGTTATTTTGAGTAGTGTTATAATGCATTACGTCAATTTCCTGAATAAAAACTAATTAAGAACAATATAATATTCTCCCTAATTGCTTTAGGGTGATGAATCCTTTCTTGATCACACAACTACCTCTATCTAGTTCATGATGCATCTAATGACTACTGATTGAATGAACCATAATTAAATAGGTCATAAGTAGTATCAAAACCTAGCAATCCCTATACAAGATAACTTTGGAGACCTCAAGTCAAAGGATCAGTTATACAATCATCACAATGAGAATTCTATATATGTAATGTTCTAAATGAATTTCTCATATCGGGTCTATTCCGTTAACTTATTTTCTAGTAAGCACCTATATGTTTATTTAAGTATCTCCATACTTTATCATATAAGATCGAATAATTCCTACATAAGGAAAAACATAATGTGTGTTAGCCTTTTTACGTTCTATTAATGTCTAGTCTTAATAGAAAAATGTATAGGAATAATTTAGGGATAACACATAAATTCAATATGAATCTTATAATTATAATATCATTATAGTGTCATTTGCAATGTATAATTATCCCTTAGACTTTATCATATACATCTAAATATAGAAA
This sequence comes from Erythroxylum reticulatum, assembly GCA_025504915.1. Taxonomy (NCBI): domain Eukaryota; kingdom Viridiplantae; phylum Streptophyta; class Magnoliopsida; order Malpighiales; family Erythroxylaceae; genus Erythroxylum; species Erythroxylum reticulatum. Next base: position 36,119,312 of record JANSVA010000002.1, on the reverse strand, counting down.
ATATAAATAATGCCTTTAAATTATTTTTTCACTAAATTACAACCCAAGAGATTTATTGTAGGGCATAAACCAATAGTTCTGGCTTTCTCCAAGTTCACCAATGCCTTTTTGTACATCCTTACGAAATGTCTCTCTTAGCATCTTACACTATAAACTAGACAAACCTCATCAAAATACTAATGTTTTAGTACACATTTTCCACAAATAATTGATTATATTACAAAACTAATAAGTTTAACAACTATCTATAAGATAGTAGAGATCTTGTTAAACAAATTAGAACAAGTAAGCTACTAGCTTGAAGTTAATGTAATTGCCACCTTTCCCTCATAATTGGAGTAAATTTGGTTAAGGCTATTAATCTGATGTGCATGACGATATTATGGTATATTATAGGATAATCCCTAAATAACTTGTTATTTCTATCCTTCTAAATGTAATAGATCATTGTAGAAAAGAGTAACTTAAAAAGTTTAAAGTCATCCTTATTTTGTGGCTTAATGTCAAGGCCTAATTGATTACTCCAGGCCAGTCATTGAAGCTGCCTCTTAAAAGTTTTATAATTCTACACCAAATTTTTGAACACAATTGAAAAATAAATGGTTGATGCTTTTCATGTTGAGTGATAAAAGATGACACTACATGCATGCAATATTGATCTTTATGTTATCTTTTTTGAAGAAGATAACCACCTATGCCAAGCCATAAGGAAAAAGAGTGAGTAGGGTTGATATTGTAATCCTAAACCAATCTAAGCCATTACATGTTAATACTAGGAATTCTTATTAAGAGGCTCTTATAAAAATTGGTAGTGAATAAAATGGATTTATCAACAAATCACTGAACTATATTTGGCTTAGATGAATTTAGTGATAGGTATAGAGGGCATTAGTTATAACTTGAATACTTTTATTTGAATGAAAAGACTATGTCCATTGATTATTATTAATTATCTCATGTACCTTAGTTTTAGGGTGAATTAGGGGCCTCATATCTTGGAAATCTTTAAGTTTATATTAAGGTCCCAGTGGATGCCAATGTTAAAAAAAGAAGAAGTGACCATACCATCATTTATTATGTATTTCATAACCAACTACATCTATTCTCATGTGTTTAAAATATATCGAAGGGTCCAAGATATGCTAGAGGTAGTGTTGAGATTCCAAAGACTATGCTCTTTGTCACCACATAAGATCCATAATCTCTTTGTAGGAGAGTTTTACTTTGGATTTTGATAAAAGTGATTCCAAAACCCCTAATTGTTTGGTATAAAATTGATGACGATTTAACTCTTAGATATTTCCTATGGTTAGTAGAGCCACTCCAAAGAAATTCCCTCAATTGCTTGCTAATAACCTTTAAGGTCCCTTGGGGAAAAGCATTGTGAGAACACTAATAAGTTATTACATTACATAATATAGAGACTACAAGTTGGAGCCTTCCCTTATATCTAAGAAATTTGTTACTCTAATTTTTCACCTTTTTATTAATTGATTCTATAAGTAGTAGCCAATCAAAGGAAATGAGCTTTAGAGTAGTGACAAACACTCTTAGATATATGAAAGGAAGATTGGCTTGAGGCATTCCTAAGTAAATGGCCGTTTCTTCTAATGGGGGATCAATATCATGGAGATGAGAAAGGAAATTTTAGTAAGATTAAAGGTCAAAGATCTAACCTTACTTGAATGATTCCAAGGTATCAAATGGTAGATTAATTGAACCTAAATTTGCTTTACATAATCATCAACAAAGGAAAGGTGAAATAAGCAAGTTTTACCTATAACAAAACCCTCAATATCCACAAGTATATGACTTGTAAACTTGTAATATCAAAGGTGTCAATCCAAAGAGGAAATAGTTTAAACTAAGTGAACCTAACTTTGTCTAAGTTATTAAAATATGATTTGAATGAAAGTAAATAACATAAATTAAACTAATCAAATAAATTAAGCAAGTAGCCAAATAACAATTGAGCTACAACAATTATGTAAGGACGATCAAGGATGAAACTTAGGATTTATCCTTTCGTTATTTGGCTTCCTTAATGATTATTGATTCAATTATGTGTTAATTCTAAATTTTTGAAGAGTTTGATATCTCTCTCTCAAGACTTAACCAGTTAACCCTAATTAATTGTCCCTATTGAATATGGAACATTCTATAATTGCAATATCTCAATTCATAACTCTTTCTCTAACGTTTTTAATTAGTTTTGAAGATATCTATCGAATAAACAAGTTCTCACCAAGATCTCTCTTTGTATGTGATAGATGGATAAGTGACTATACTTTTATACCTATATTTGATGTATTTTTCTTTATATTTTACAATTTTATTATATATTTGGTACTTAATATGCTTCAAGTGTAGTTACAAGTGATAATTGCCTCCATAGACTTAAAGAAGAGGAATTCAAAAGACATAACATAAAACAAAGAATTGACAAATTTAAAATAATGCATGATGGTGTATATTAACTGTGTAATTTCTCATGGCGTTGGATTTTTGTGATGTCCAACTAATTCCAATTATACTCGGTCTGATGCACAGCCATGTAAAAGATTGTAAATTGATCAAAAATCTAGAATTTTATATAAAAGTGATATTTCAGAGGCAATTGATGAGGGCAATCGGTAGGATTTGAGGGATAGACTCTTGGAGATGATTTCTAGAAGTGGAGAACATCCATAAGGAACAATTTTGGTCCAAAGAAGCAAAAAACACAAAGAAATCATCAAATGATCCATCGAAATACAAGATCAAGCCTTTACATTGCAAGAATATTCAATTGAATACAATTAGGGAGATTCCATTATTTTTTATTCATATTTCTATTTATATATGTTTGATTTCATATTTGATCATGTGTAACTAAACATTCAATTAGTATTTAGGTTAGATGAACCTTATCTTAATACTTTGATATGATTTGATTCTTATATTAATGCAATTGGTTATTTGAAATATTGTGATCTACTTACATATTTTAATTATGTTATCATAACCCGAGAATATTAAATCATAATCTGATTTATATGTAGAGATTGAGAAATCCTAATGTGAGTAGATCTATCGTAATTAGAAGGAAATGATTGTAACCTTAGAGATAGGATGACATAAATCTTCTAGATTAGGGTCAAACCTAAAAGAGGGACTCATAAATTGGTGACGTGATTGTATAAGTTTTAACCTGAGTAAATCAGATAGAGAACTTAGGATTAGTTGTTAGTAAACTCAAGGTCAGCTATTCGCATACCATAGGAGTCTCCATGGTCTAATACATCAATCAAAAAATTGCATGATAAAAGATCAACCCGTTAAATGTGTAAGGGAATTAGAACCTAGATACTAATTTTTGATAATGATAGTTTTTTGATTGAATTCCAGTGTCTTTACATTCATTATCGTTTCTTATTTCTTTAATTGTTTTAATTTTTATTTTCTTTCCATTAAAAATCTTCAAATCAATCCTTAGGCTAGATAATAGGAGAAGGGTAAGTAATAGTATTCATAGTCTTCGTGGGATCAACCCATACTTATCGATACTAGCTACAGCTATGCCAAGCACTTGTGGTTTATTACAATATTGAATAACTCAAAATAAGTCAATCAAGTTTTTGGCATCATTTCTGGGGACTTTTGATATTAGGAAAGCCTGAATGCTATTACTTTAGTCATTTTTATTTTAAATTTGATTTTGTATATATTTTCTTTTATTTTGCTTATTTTCTTTTATCTTACTGTATTTATGGATTATTATTCTAATTATCTTTTGAATTTCTCTACTTGATCTTAAATTTATAGCTTATTGTAGGAATTCTGATTCATCATCAAAGCCACAGCTCACAATGGAAGGATGGAGTGGACCATACTTTTATGGGAGCCAAAATATTTCTTCACAAACTATGACATCACCATATGGGGGAGTGAGATGTTCTTAAATGTTTTCGAAAGCTCAACCGATATTTGGGATGACTAGTGACATTCATGGGAATTATTAGTACAATTATGAATGTTGAGCACCAATACATAGATGGGAGCAACCTAGCATGTATAATCAACCTCATGGTGCAGTGGTTGAGAACAACTCTAATTCAGAGTGGATCAACTCTTGCACTTATGTAGGGGTAAGGCAGCGTACTATCAGACCTCCCCAAATCTTGCTTTATTGCGGGACTTCGGATTGGGTGTGACGTTGATGATTAATATAATTGATTGTTTGATATGTTGTGATTTGATTACGCATTATATTTATGTTCTAATAACCTGAGATTATTATATCATAATCTGATTTTATATGTAGAGATTGAGAAATCCTAGTGTGAATAGATCTACAACAATTAGGAGTTAATTACAACCATAGAAATAGGGTGACATAAATATTTCGAATTAGGGTTAAACCTAATAGAGAGACTCATAAATCAATAAGGCGATACTATAAGTTTTAACCTAAGTAATTCAGTTAGAGACCTTAAGATTAGTTGTTAGTAGATTCAAGGTCAACTATTAGCATACCATAGGAGTCTCCACGGTCCAATACATCAATAAAACAATTGCATGATAAAAGATCAACCTGTTAAAGGTTTAAGGGAATTATGAACTAGATACTAATTTCTGATAACGATAGTTTTCTAAGTGAATTCCATTATCTTTACATTCATTATCACTTCTTATTTCTTTTATTTTTTATTTTTTATTTTCTTTTTAATAAAAAATCTAAAATCAATCCTTAGGCTAGATAATAGGGGAAGGGCAAGTAATATTATTTGTAATCTTTGTGGGATGGACCTATACTTGTTGGTACTATTTACAGCTACGACGTGTACTTATAGTTTATTACAATATTGACTAACTTAAAATAAGTCAATCATTATGATAATTGATCTGTTAATCGTGTGACATATTAATTCACTAACTCTTGTTACATAAATTAATCATATAAAATTTGACTCACTCTCTTGATTTATTGCTAAAGTATATGCATGCATTATTAACACAACACAGAAATTGTATCGAATTAATAACTATTAAAGTCACAAAACAACTTTAAAACAAACCTTGATATAGAAATTTAAAACAACATAAATCTAAACAACATCTTCAAATCTAGTTTACACATCAATTTTAATGAAAATAACAAAAGGAAAGAAAGAAGAACTTGATTTGGAACTGAATATGAAAATCTGGAAATCTCCAATGCTCTTCTTTATCCTCCTTGCTTCATCTAATATAGTAAGATCGTGGCGGACCATTTTTGGACTGTTTTATGTTCTTTTATAAAAGTTGAGTGTTTTAGGGTTAATTATAGGGTTTACCCATATCATTTGGTCCCCAAAATGCCCCCAACATCAAGGCAGAGGAAAAATCAAACATCTGGAAAGTGTTTAACACTATCATGATATTGGAAAAAAAACCTTCTGTCATAATTATGACATTGCATGCACGATCATGACCTTAGAGAATAACCTTCTGTCATAACCGTGACATTGAATATATGATCGTGACCCTGCCATATAATCCATACATATTCTAACGTCCTTCATTGTTCACAAATCTAGTTTCCATCACTAACAAACATATCAAGCACATTAAAAAATATAAGATTAAGATCCAAAATCATGCCCTAAACTACATAACACTTAAAACATAAACAAATATGATTAAAACATAAACAAACAATCATATTAATATAATTCTAAGCCTATACCTGCAATAATCATCTAATCGAAACTTATAAACATGCTAAAACTCCTATTAAAACATAGTATAAACAACACCTATCATCATCCCCACACTTAAACTTTTGCTTGTTCTTAAGCAAAAACAAAACAAATGTTCAAACAAAACAAACTTAAGCACACAAATTTATGCAATATGCACTAATGACACAATGGAATCTAACTGCATGAAATCAATTTAATCACAAACATCAATCATTTAAGTTGTGCCAATTTATTAACCTATACTGTAACACCACACTACTATATGGCATATTCCTGAACAAACCGATGGTATTCGAGAATACACTTTACAAGGTTGGTGTTCTAGGACAGTCAGTCTATCATAACCATTAAAAACTTTTCATGCATCACACGTATATTTTGGAAAACCAATAATCAATTTCAGCCTATTTTTATTCATAAATATTTTCAATCATAAGTGTTACAACCATTATACATTTCATCAAAATTTCAGTAGTCACTTGGGCCCAATACAGATACAAAACACTTTTAGTCATAGTGTCATTACATTACAAAATCATTCACGTACACATTATATAATACTTGTGAACACACATTTTTATACAAAATATTGAAACACATATGCAGATACGAATTGATGCCGACCTCTTTCTTTTATCTGAATGCATTGGTTAGACTCCAGTTAGTCTAATTGGGTATCTCCTCTGAGCCTGAAAAATAATGTTGCAATTTTAGGGTGAGTTTTGCGAACTCATTGAGTGGACCATGCTCGATGGCTCACTTATGTCACATAACACATCAATTTATGTAATCATGTAATTCACTTCATTTCATTAATCAATATGTTGAATCACATACGTTCCGTATTCACTTAATTCACATTTCATATTTAGAACAATCCAAACAGTATAATTCGATTATTTAAACATACATAATAATTATATATGCAATGCTCATAAGATTCATTTCTAGTTTTTATTGTTATGATTAAGTGCCTGTAACTGTCCCGTATCCATTATGGATAACGGGCTCATTAATAACTGTCCCTTAGCTGTTGGGGATACATAGCTCATTTTACATAGTGAGCCAGAGACTCTTACCATATTATAAGCTTTAAGCTTTTTTTCACTTTATGAGCTTTACGCTCTTTCTCGATAGCTACTCTAGTCATAATAGCCTTTATGTTATCGTGCACTCACATAATGAAATGCATTGCATGTATTCAGTCAATCAATTGTGATTAATCTTACACTTTTACATTCACGTTCTCATTCTCATTCACATTTATCATCGAACCTTCATCCAAGCATTCAACATTTAAGTTGAGAATCACTTATTCATTCAAATTCACATTTAAGGAGCACTTCCAATGATTTTTACGTGCATTAAATGCCTCAGACCTTTATTATCTGGAATCAACACATTCACATCATATAGTAATTCAATACAGAAGCTTAAACAAAATAATTAATTTAGAGGAGACCATCTAGGTCGACTCACAGTGCGCTCCAGATTAGCATTAGCTTCCATAATCTAGAAAAGTCTAGATGTGAATGTTCTATCCTATATATCAGCATCATGCAATACACATATTGCACACATATTATTAATTGCACAATCTTATGAATACTCAATCACATTCATATGTACATGTGATGTGTCTAATGCATGCTCAATGACAATCACAGGTATATTACCTAAATTCAAATATTATGTTCATTCTCATTTCATAATTCATATACGTCCAATTAAACTTAGGTTTACTCTTCATTTGTAAATGATCATTTTAAGTTCACCATTCAATCCTTATCCTTTGTATGTGCCTAGCTTATTCTTAGGCTTATACCTCAAGAATACTTGGTTATTCTAATATCATAAATCAATTTATTTTCATTTCTTTTCTAACATTATATGCTCTCATAATACCCAATTCTCTTTCACATTTAGTTAATACATATTACTCAACTCCTTTGAATCATAACTATAAGCATATGAAAATCTTCATTCCTATTATACTAATACCTTTGTTACTTTGATATCAACAACTCATTCACTAAGTTATAACCTCAATTGTCACTTCATACATATCACACATTTAGTCACTTAATCCAAGCATCATTATAGGTTCAATTGAAGCTCCATTCAAGCCTAAATTAAATCCAAATGGCCAGTGAATGTCCGTTGGGTATACATTCTCGGGTTTTCCAGCTTTCTAGTTATACCCATGTTTGTTTAAAGGGATATCATGTCCGTTGGGCGGACATTCACGAGATACTTAAAAAAGCGTGAAATTTTGACCCCCTTTAGACAGCAAAATCTCTCCTCGAGGTCTTCATAGGAGTTGTAGAACTCAAAGTCCCTTTTGAAAACATACTTAAATGACCTCAATCTGACATCCACAATAAAAGTTATTCCTTTTTTCCTAAAATCTATCCAATTACATCCTTATTTTTCAGATTTCTAATTATGTACTTGCTACATTCAACACCTTATGCTTGGTCTATCATTTCTAGTTTAATTACTCATCATTTCCCCATCATTCTTAACTCCATTTAAGCTCAACATCATCCATAAACAAATTATAGTCTATGATTGATCAGGAACACTAAAAACCAAACATATGCATAGATACATTCATTATCAATTTTCTACACATGTTCAACATCACTTCCATTTTCATTTCTACACATGTTCAGGGACTAGATGGAAGCTAGTAGCAAGGGGTATAGGCTCTTCTTCATCTACATCACTACTCTAAGCAATGAAGATCACACACTGTTCAGAGAATTAGAAAAATTGAGAGAACTTTCTTCTTCTTATGATGTGCTGGTTTGAAGTAATGGTTTTTCTATTTTAGATGTAGGATTGACTAGGATATGTTTTTGTTCTAGTTTGCTTTCTGGAAATGGTTGTGCTTATGGTAGGATGATCCTTTTCTATGGGGCCTCTTAGTTGGTAGATATGTATATGCTCGATGTTGTGGTTTTTGTGGTCATAAGGAACGATTTTGTAGTGTTCCTTATGCCTTCATGTAAGGTTATTCCTTTTGGTTTAGAAAAGAGATTTGCATCTTGGCAATCTCTAGACTTGTACATAACTTTCATTTATTTTATAAAAATTACTGAATTACTAAAATTCTCAAAATTTACCAAAAATTCTAAATCAATAATTTAATTCACCAGATCAATTTTTAAGGCAAAATATTCACTATCCATATCATAATCACATTAAAACAATCATTTATACCTAGAAAATATCAAATGAGTGTATGAACAAATCGTTGTAATGTGTGTAATAATCAAATTCACGTGTTTGTATACTATATTATGCATGAACATGAAGTGCATTTCCTAATTTTCTCATTGAAAACTCCCATGTAAAGTATTCTAGGGTTCTAACCCTTAGCACGGGAAAACGGGATGTTACATATACATTTCCTGGTTAAGCACTTTGGATTGAATATACATATTAATTATAACATTAAAATCATATTCATTCACCTATGACACTTGTACACATACATTGATAATTAGTAATAAACCAAAATTGCAACTATCAATAAGTAATCTTTTATGAAGCTTTTTTTTGCTATTTTTGAAAGATCAGTAAGATTTATTTATCGAAACACCATTGCTTAATTTTATTTAACCTTGTCTTTTAGTTAGCTTGGTTGGAATGCCATTGTAGCCTTTTGACACGAATATAACCATTTTGTCGTAAATGCCCCAGGTTACTTAACTATATCACATTCTCAACTGGCTATTAGTTCTATTAATAACCTAAGGGCAGCATAATAGTTATTTATTTAAGACTTTTTTTAATACATTTTACATAGCCTAACTCATTTCTTTTTAGTCAATCATTCTCATCAAATATTACTAATGACGTTAACTCATTCAGTTGACTTATAATTATAAATGCATATAAAAAATTTCCTAAGGTGAAAAATCTAACATCATATCCTAATTAACATGCATTTAACCGAAGATGCTTAAAATATAAAATTCATAAGCCAATATGCCTTTACAAATTTAATGACCATGCTCAAAACTAAACTAGTTCCATCAACTTATTGCCATTGACACATTGACACAATTCACACACATACGCACATCATGTCAGCCTAATAAAAAACTAACAATATAGTAAGCAAAATTCACACTCATAATGATAATATCAATGCAAACCTCTCCACAATTGGACAACACGTTGTCCTCAATGTGAGAGAACAAACACCACATATATAAAAATAAAAAGACATAACATAAAGAAAAGGTAAGAGCACAAAACTTGTTAAGGTGATAAAGGTGGTGATGATGTTGGAGACAAAATTTGAACACCTTGAGTAGTGAATTATTTGTAAATCTTCTTGATGTTGCATTATTGTCTTCGTTGTTCTTGCGCCATCTCCTTCAAAACTTTGTTATTGTTAGAAACTAAATTGAGGGCCTTTTCTCAGCTTTCCTATTCATCGTCTTCTATTTATTTGCTTGACCATCAAGCTTGCTTCCCTAAATTATAATTTTCTTAAAAACGAATAAGAAAATTGGCTATCCAAACCATTCCAAATGAATGTAATTAAAAACTTAATTCTGGAATTCAAAAAAAACTTAACTAGCAAAATGTTTGCTATTTAACTATAGAACAGGCTAAGTTATAGTCATTAGTTTAACCTTTTATCCTTTAAAACTCAACCAGGGTCAATTATAAGTGGTTTGCTTCCACCCATTTTGGTTAGTGCAATATAGTAGCTTGTAAATAAGCTACATGGTGTGAGATACTAAAAACAGTATGATCAATCAAATTAGAAAATTCAAGTAATTTTCATAATACCCTTCTCAACAACAATCTGTCAATATAATCGGGAATAACGAAATCTCCTGAATCTTCGATGGAATCAAATAATTTGTGATGTAGGAGGTTAAATTTCTTGTCTTCTTTTGCAATCACCCTTCTCCACTCTTCAGTTTCATCTTTTTGAATAGGGACTTCTATATGTTCCTGAAACTCTATGTCCTTTTTCACCTATTCCTCATAACTTACTTCTTCAAAGCAGCCTCTCTCTTAACGCTTGGATATACTTATCCAATACTTCTATTTTCATACAAGAGCTGCTTTCTTTCGGATGTTTCAAGTCTTTGCTCATACTGAGCTCCACATGCTCATCACCAATCCAAAGAAGCCATTTGCCTTCATAAACATCTATCAGTTCTTTTCCAGTGTTCGTAAAGGATCGTCCAAGAATTAGTGTAAAGTTTTTATCCTCTTTGAAATCTAATAATACGAAATCTACAAGAATAATGAACTTGTCCACCTTTATAATAACATCCTCCACCATGCCAAATGGTTTCTTTATGGATCAATTTGCTAACTAATAACCATTGAAGTTGGCTTCACATCGTTGAGCCCTAATTTCCTAAAGGTCGATTAAGGCATAAGATTTATCCTTGCACTTAAGTTGCATAAGCACTTTGCAAATTCTAACTCACGAAACATAGAGGGTATTGTAAATCTTCTAGGCTCCTTCAGTATAGAAGACATATGACTGGTGATAATAGATCTATAACTTTTGGTTAGTGCTAGTGTTTAATTCTCTTCTCAATTTTGCTTCTTTGTTAATATTTCCTTTAGGAATTTGGCACTCTTGGGCGTATATTTCAATGCCTAAACAAAAGATAAATTAATATGCAAAGTTTTCAACCTCTTATTAAACTTTGCAAAATGGTCATCTAGTGGTTCTTTATTAATCATTGTGGGAATGGAATCTTAGGTGAATATAAGGAGAAAACTCATTCATGTCTATATTCTTCTTCTTCTTCTTTTTTATCTTCTTCTAGGTTGGTTTTAGATTGTTTATCTGTTGATTACTCGAGCTCTTCCCATTTTTGAGTGTGATTGGCTTGAGTTGCTTAATTGGGTTTGCTTTAGTATTGCATGAGAGAATCTTCACACTTCTTATAGATAATACATTTTCTAGTTAGCTGATTTGGACATCTAATTTATGAATAAACGAGGCATGGTTTTTAGTTACTTGTTTGAAATTCCCTTCTAGCCTCTTCTAGGTCTCATCCATGCTTATGATCTTCCCTTTCAACCTCTTATGAGCTTTATCCATGCTTATAAGCTTGTCCAATTTAGAGTTATTATCATTAGAATTATTTTATTGAAATCCAGGTGGCCCTTGATTCCACAGTTGGTTATATGCATTATTTAACCAAGAAAAATTTGGGTGGTTCCTCCAACTAAGGTTGTAAATGTTAGAATAAAGGTTGTTTCCTCCTTCTTGAATGAATTTTGTGTCTATGTAGTTAAGATGCTTCTTACTGTTATTTCATTAAAAAACAATTAGCGGTAACATGATTAACTTGTCTATATAACTCACATCCATACTAAATTACTTTAACTAGATCAAATTCAGTTGTCTTGTATGTTATCGATCTTAATCTATATTAAGGTCATTGAATCTATAACAATGGCTCCCTTATGATCTCAAAAAGTTGACTACTGTCTAATTTTATCTGACATCCAAAGATAGTTGTTGTTTGCCATAAGTCCTCTACTTCCTCACCTACCTTTCGCATAAGAGATACTCTGGAAGCTACATCTATGATTCCCTAAATCTATGATAGCATATATGCAAGAGAATTTCCTTTGGTTCATTATAGAGAGGACATCTCTTTTACAAGTCCTTGTAATGTTCCCATGCTTCGTATAGTTTCTCCCCGTCATTTGTTGAAAATTTGTAATCTACTTTATCAATCTCTTTGTCTTTGATAAAGGGAAATAGTTGTCTAAAAATGCATGCACCAATTCCTCTTATTGTGGGGTTTAGAGAGTGATAGCATACCTTGGCTCTTCCCCTTAGTGTAAGGGGAAAGAGCGTTATCCTAATAGCATCTTCTAACATATTATTATATCAAAAGGTATCACATATCTCCAAGAAGTTTACAAAGTGAGCATTAGGATCTTCATTTGCTAACCTATAGAATTGCACATTATTTTGTAGCATATTCAATAACTTGTTTTTTTTCAATTAAGGTTGGCACCGATGGTCGAGTGATGCCTTACTACGTAGCACTGAACCCTAGCCTCTTGAAATCTATAAAGGTTCGCTGCTAGTGATTGAATTCTTTTTCCATTGTTCAATTAATCTCCTCTTAACGTATCACTCTTTAAATTACTCGTTCTTTTCTTATTGAGGCAAGTTTTAATCTATTTAAAGCCCTCAAATACTGCAAGTGCACAGGCCGTGAGTGTAGTATATGAGGTGTCGATCCCTAAAGTGTTGTTGAACTAATCTAAGTCTAATTTATCTAAGGCCTAAAGAATTATTAAAAAGAAAATAAAAATTGCATAGAAAAGTAAACACATAAAGATGATTGATTGGAATTAAAATGTAAACCTAACATACAAATAGTCAAAATAAGCACCTTCAAATAAAAAATGGAAGTCACATAAGGAAGATTAGCTAAATATGAGAAGGGGGAGTTATCTATCATCAAATGATAACATATGATTACTTTTGAGTTAATACGATATCGATCTTAGACTTTGATAGGGTGGATTACTCTCTCTCGATTTATAATCATTAAACTCTAAATCATAACCCCTAATTGAATTATGAAATTTGTAATCTATTAATTAACAAAAAACCTATAATTCCAATCAAATCTTAAGCCCTCTAATAGACAACTGGGTCCTCACACCAGATCTATCTTTATCTAAATTCCTAATTTGATTAGTTGCATGATATATTATATTGTATAACTCTCACAACTCAATCTAATCGTTTTGATATCAAACTCTCTCAATTTGTACCGAAGCATGAAAATACAACAAATAATCACAACACTCAATGTATTAATGTTGGATGTTGGGCAAGCTTTATAATTTATAACCCTGAAATACTGCAAGTGCACGAGTCGTGAAATGTAGTATATGAATGGTCGATCCTATGAGGAGGTGTGAACTAATCTAATCCTAAGTTATCTAAGGCTAAGAAAATCAATAAAATAAAAATAAAAATTGCAAAGAAAAGTAAACACAGGAATAAGATTAGCAAGAGTTTAATTTGTAAATGTAACACAAAATAAATTGAAATTCAACAACACAACATTCACAATGGAAATCAACCAAGAGAAATTACGCAATTATAAGAGAGGAGATTCTACCTATCATTAATGCTAACTAGCCATTTATGTATTAATGGGTGTCAGTTTTAAACTATTGTAGGGAGGATTACTCTCTCTCGAGTTATAATCACACGCCCTAATTGGTATTCTCTAATTAGATTAAGTACCAATCGGATAATCTCTCAATTACTAATAAATCTATACCTAATTAGTTCTTAAGCTCTCTAATAAACAATTGGGTCTCACACATGATCTCTCTCCATATAATAATCAACTAAATTGATTGTGTAATCTATTAGATCACTTAACTCTCATTAACCTTACTTAATCATTTTGCATTCAACTCACACTGTTGGTTTGTTACCGAAGCACGAAGATGCAACAATCAATCACAACACTGAACCGAATAATACAAAAATAACTAGATTAATATTAACTCAAGGTAAAATTCTTAAAAAAAGTTAGAACATTTTAATCAAACCCAATTCCATAAATATATTTGTATTCATATTAACATTTAAGAAAATGAAATCAAAGATGAAAGAAATACACGTGGAATGGGGATTGAGACATCTTGGGAAAGTAGCAGCTATGAAGACCTGCTTCTTTCTCCTCTCTTCCTCTTTCTTTATCTTCTTCTTCTCTCCTCTTGGAGTGTTTCCTAAAATGGAAAATTTGAGGCTCCTTTATAAGGTTCTATATCTTTCCTATTTATAGTATTTCTATTTAAGTAACCCTAGAGCTTTTTATGGGTCTGAAAGGTCCGAAAAGCCCCTTGAAAATTTAAATTCGAACGTCATCCACGTCTATCTTCATGCATGCACGATCGTAGCTGATAGGTGCTTAAGTGATTCTGAAATTATTCCATAATACTTAGTGATTATTGACATGAAATTGTTTAAGATACTCATTTTGACTTAATGTGATTTTAAGCACAATGTGGAAGGAAAGAAGTTAAAGTGAGTCGAAACTATGATATTTGGTTCATTTTCTAAAGATTAATATTCACTTATCTTTATGGAGCAAGAAAAAAGAAAATTAAAACAAAAAAGGAAGGTAAGAAAAATGGAAAACAAAAGAAGAAGAATCATAGAAAGTATGCTTGGCACGCGCGTGTTTTTGCCATGCACCAACAAATTTAATAGAGCAGTAAAATGATGGCGTGGAGACAACAAAAGAGGAAGAGAAGAGGTTGTTGGGAAGAAACAAAATGCAGCGCATAAAGTGGATTAAAATAAGATGCAAAATGACGTAGCAACATAAATGGGAAGCAATAGCACTTCAAGACCGAAACGACAATAGCGTGGAGAGAAAACACAGTATGCGTTTCATGCAGATGTAATGTGAAAATGTAGATATTTTAGTAGGCTATTAATTTTGCAGTAGGTTTTAAAAGAAGAGTGAACAAGATGTGTGGAAAAAATATTAATTCGTCACATCAAGAATAATAGGTTAGGGAGAGAAAAGAAGACAGAAAAGAGAGAGTAGCACAAACAAGGGGATTTCGATAGGGGTTAAGTGTATTTCTTTGTTTTTGTTGTTTCTTTCTCTGATTACCAATTGATTACGTTATCTTATGTTGATTGATTTGAGTTTTGTGTATGAATGACCGTATTATCGTTATATTTCAATTGTTTATGTATGAACCCATTGGGTATTGTGAAAAGAGGATTTTAATGTGTTCATTGAATTGTTTATTTACAAACCCATTGCCAACATTTCAATATAATCCGTAATTGTTAGGTTGAAATTCATATGTAACAACTAATGATTCATAATCATTAGGGATAACATAACCTTGGTTAAATGACGCATCATATGTGGTTGTTGCCTTGATTAATTGGTTTTCCTATTTTGTAATGCTACTGCCTAATTAAATCTAGAGATCGTATCTTAAGTTATTTAGGTTTACTTAACTATCGTGTCTTGATTAAACACTACCTAAGGAAAAAATCAGGTTAATTTTTAATCCATGATTAACAATTTTAAGGAGAGATTTAAGAATAACAAGTCAAAAAATATGTTTAATTATAATGTAGGTCGAGATTGAACCAAAAAATTAAGTCCCTATCGAATTCACCACTTTTATCATTTTTCACATGTTTTCTTTAATTTGTTTTTATTAGTTTAATTTCATTTTATTTTCTTCTTTCTAAAAACAAAACCCTCCCTGTTAAACCTAAACACCAGTTAATTTCATTTCAACAAATGTACATACACTCTCTGTGAGATCGACCTAGACTCACCATTGCTATCGTAGTAGTCTAGTTATTTTATTTCGACTAACATTATGATGCATTGTCAACTTTTGACACCGTCACTGGGGAGGGCAATGTTTTAGTTTTTGTTTGTGATTTTAATTGGTGTTTTGTACATATTTGTTTTTAATTAGTTTCGTTTTAGTTATTTCTTGATTTTTTTTATTTTTTGTTTGGTATTTGTGAAAAAAAAAACTGACATGGATATAAGTAATTTCTTTTATAACTTTTATTCTTAATCCTATAACCAAGGTTGGATTGATCAACCTAACTTTGTTTATAGGTAGGATAACCATTAGAATTACTTATATGATAGTTTGTAGGACACACAACAATTCCAGTATGGACCAGAAGCTTCTTGTCCAAACTCACGTACATCTTTAGAAAAATTGATAAATGATGTGATTACTGTCAATCTCCAATTTCAACAGGGTATACAGCAACTTCAAGAGAGTATGCGAAAACTTCAATAGAATACCTAATATTTCTATTAAGAAATAAGGCATATAACATATAAAAACTAAAACTTCTTAAGCCAAACGGGTGAAATGCCAGCGAGGATCAAATTCCTAGAATCACAAATGGAAAAGGAGTCATTATATCAACTCGAGGCATAGCCTATAGACATAAGTGCAGAAATCTTAAAAAGTGATGAGGAGCTTGAGAATCTTGAGATAACTACTCAAGGAATTGCTTGTGTGGAAAAGGTTGAGGAGGAGCTCGAAGTAGAAAAAGATACATCTTTTAACTTAGAGGTAAAAAGTAAGTTCATAATTATTATTGAGCCTGAATGTTTCCTTTACCTAACAGGTGACAGGAATTAAATGAAGAAGAAAAAGGCAAAGAGATGTTTGAAATATTTTCGGAATGTATAAACTCAGTTGAGATTAAGAATTTGAGGATAGGGAAGATGCTGAATGAGGATGATAATCAAATAAGGTCCTATCCGGAACAACCCCGCGTGGAAGTGACACTAACTGTAGTACTAGAAGATCATAATTTATTCATGTAAGGAAAGTATGGAGTCCAGCCAGTGGCCCTAAACCAAGACACTTCTTGGGAGGTAACCCAAGGGAAGTAAAATTCTTTTCTTTACATTTTATTAATACTTTTTATTTGCATGTGTATTTCTATGTTAGTTTGTTTCTTGCTTGTTTTAAGTTTTCAATCAAAATAAGAGAAATAATAAAACAAAAAAAGAAACAATTTCTCTTTTTTGTTGATTATAGGGCTATATGGTCATGATTAGAGTGTGAATTGACTAGAGAATTTCATAAAAACTTTAACATGTACTTTTATTCTTGTGATTGGTCGATGTGCTTTATCTTTAAAAGAGTAGTGACTAATGGTAGACAAAGCCAGTGAGATTTTGAGCCTTATTTAATTAACACATTTATATAAGTCTCATTTTCTTTTGATAATGTGTGACCTTCATGACATGTAGATCTTGATTTTGCCTTAAATTTCTATTCAAGACCATGTTTTTATCACATTCATTAACATGGGTATGATTAGGGTATTCTTTGCTTTTCCGAACTACATTAGTCAAATAGCCTACCCATTATATGATTTTCCTTTTTGATAAGCCCCTCTGAGCTTTATACCTTTCTTTTTGTATAAACCACATTTTCTTAACCAAATGTCTTACCCAATTCATAAGGCTAATGGAGCATTTATGATTGGAAAGTTTGTGGATATGCAAAAGTGTAAGTGTGGGGGTGTACATATGTGTGGGTTGGTTAATGTTGGGATGTTTTGTTATGTCTTATCATTGAAATTCCCATATTAATCTAGTTTCTTTTAATGTTAAAAAAATAAAGGAAAAGAAATAAAGAAAAGAGAAAAGCACAAGAAAAGAAAATAAAAAAGAAAGAAAGAAAGAAAAAGAAAAAGAAAAAGACAAAAAAATTGTTCAAAAAAATTTATCAAGGAGGAAGTCCATATGAGTTTCCAAAGTTATTCATAATTAATGCATCTTCCTAGAGTTGTAATGAATGTGTTATTTAAGTATGTTGAATATGAAGTAGATGTTGGCTTGGAAGGTTCACTCTTGTGGTTTCAAAGTATTGTTGGCATAAATTGTATAAGTGATTCCATCATATTGGTATATGGTTCATGTGGTTTGTGTGAGAGAGAGCTAAAATGAGTTGTGAAATATAAGTGTTGCATTCGTTATAGCTAATGGTACCTAGTTTTGTATGAATGCAAACTTGTGCACTTGATGTCATATTGAGTGTTGCATTTGTTTCACTATCTTTAATGAATTTTATGCTACTTGACCTAAATACATCTTACCTTGCCTTTGACCATATGACAACTCTAAAAAGTCCTTTGATTCATCATTTTGCATGTGAACATTAGTGGTGGAGAAATGAAATGATATGCAAAGTTATGGAATGACATGATCATGAATGTTGTTGAGTGTACCTATGGATATATTTTAGTTAAACACATTTTTTGAGTCTACCATTAGATTGCTCAGTTTTTAAAGATGATGAATGTTGATTGATCGTGAGTAAAAGCTTGGAATGTTGACTTATTTCTATGATTTTTTAAAGTCATTCATCTTTGTTTATGATTATGTATTCTTAGAACATATGGGAAATGAGTCAATGTTTTTGGGTCTTTGAGCTTAATTTTAATGTTTTGCTCAAGGATGGCCAAAAGCTAAGTGTGGGAGAAATTGATAGATGCTTAATTGATTATAAAATTATTCCATAACACCTAGCAATTATTGACATGAAATTGCTTTAGATACTCACTTTGATTTAACGTGATTTTAGGCATAATTTGGAAGCAAAGAATTTAAGTGAGTTGAAAGTATGATATATGGGCCATTGTTTGAAGATTAATATTCACCTGTCTTCATGCAGTAAGAAGAAGAAAATTAAAAGACAAAAGGTAGACAAGAAAAATGGAAAGAAGAAGAAGAAGAAGAATCATAAAAAGTATCCTTGGCACATGTATGTTTTTGCCATGCAACAACAAATTTAATGGAGTAGTAAAATGGTAGTGTTGAGACAACAAAAGAGGAAGACAAGAGGCTGTTGGGAAGAAGCCAAATGCGGCATATAAGGTGGAATAAAACAAGAAATAAAATGACATAGCAGCACTTCAAGACTAAAATGACAACAGCATGGAAAGAAAATGTAGTATGTGTTTCAAACAGGCGTCTACGAAAACATGGACTTTTCCATAATATGTTAATTTTGTTGGAGGGTTTTAAAAGAAGAGTGAATAGTATGTGTAGCAAAAATATTAATTTGTCACATCAAGAACAATAGGTTAGGGAGAGAAAAGAAGATAGAAAAGAGAGAGTAGCGCAAATAATGGGGGTTTCGATAAGGGTTATTAACAGGGGTTGGAGCATTTTTATGGTAGAGACCCATAGAGTGTTAGACCTCTCGACATCGATTTGAGGGTGACATCAACTCCGATCACTCGGGTTAAGTGTATTTCTTTGTTTTGGATGTTTCTTTTTCTCATTAGGAATAGATTATGTTATCTTGTGTTGATTGATTTGGGTTTTATGTATGAATTATCATATTATCGTTATAGTTTAGTTATTTGTCTATGAACCCATTAGGTATTGTGAAAAGAGGATTTTAATGCATTCATTGAATCATTTATTTTCAAACCCGTTCTTAAAATTTAGATATAATATGTAATTGTTATGTTGAAATTCATGTGTAGTGACTAATGATTTGTAATCATCAGGGATAACATAACCTTGATTAAATGACGCAGCATATGTAGTTGTTGCCTTGATTAATTGGTTTTCCTAATGCATAATGCTACTGCCTAATTAAATCTAGAGATCGTGTAATAAGTTATTTAGGTTTAATTAACGATCGTATCTTGATTAAATACTACCTAAGGAAAAACTCGGGTTAATTATTAACCCATAATTAACAGTTTTTAAGAGACATTTAAGAATAGCAAATCAAAGAAATATGTTTAATTACAGTGTAGGTTGAGATTGAACCAAAAAATTGGGTCCCTATCGAGTTTACCACTTTTATCATTTTTCACATGTTTTCTTTAATTTGTTTTTATTAGTTTAGTTTCACTTTATTTTATTCTTTCTAAATACAAGACCCTCCCTATTAAACCTAATCACCAGTTAAATTCATTTCAACAATTATACACACACTCTCTGTGGGATCGACCTAGATTCACCATTGCTATAGTAGCAGTCTAGTTATTTTATTTTGATTAGCGTTACAATGCATTGTCCAATTTTGACACCATCGCTGGGGAGTGCGATGTTTTAGTTTCTGTTTGTGATTTTAATTAGTTTTTTGTACATATTTGTTTTTAATTAGTTTCATTTTAGTTATTTCTTGATCTTTTGATTTTTTTTAGTATTTGTGAAAAAAATTGACATGGATATAAGTAATTTCTTTTATAACTCTTATTCTTAATCCTATAACCAAGGTTGGATTGATCAATCTAGCTTTGGTTATAGGTGGGATAACCATTAGAATTACTTATATGATAGTTTGCAAGACACACAACAATTCTAGTATGTACCAGAAGCTTTTTGTCAAAATTTAGGTACATCTCCAGAAGAATTGATGAATGTTGTGATTACTAACAATCTTCAATTTCAATAGGGTATACAACTTCAAAAGAGTATGCAAAAATTTCAACAGAATTCCTAATAGTTCCAGCAGAAAATGAGGTGTATAACATTTAGAAACCAAAACTTGTTAAGCCATACGGGTGAAATGCCAGTGAGGATTGAATGCCTAGAATCACAAATGGAAGAGGAGTAGTCATATCAACTCGAGGCATACCATATAGACGTAAGTGAAAAAATCTTACAAAGTGATGAGGAGCTTGAGAATCTTGAGATGACTATTCAAGGAATTGCTTGTGTGGAAGAAGTTGAGGAGGAGCTCAAAGTAGAAAAAGATGGATCTTTTAGCTCAGAGGTAAAAACTGAGTTCATAATTATTATTGAGACTAATTTTTTCCTTTACCTAGCAGGTAAAAGCAGTTAAATGAAGAAGAAAAAGGCAAAGAGATGTTTGAAACATTTTTGGAGTGTATGTACTCAGTCAAGATTAAGAATCTGAGGATAGGGAAGAAGTTGAAAGAGGATGATAATCAAATAAGGTCCTATTCAGAACAACCCCGTGTGGAAGTGGCATTAACTGTAGTACCAGAAGATCATAATTTATTCATGTGAGGAAAGTATGGAGTCAAGCTAGTGACCCTAAACCAAGACGCTTCTTGGGAGGTAACCCAGCGGAAGTAAATTTCTTTTCTTTACATTTTCTCATTACTTTTTATTTGAATGTGTGTTTCGATGTTATTTTGTTTCTTGCTTATTTTAATTTTTCAATCAAAATGAGAGAAAGAGTCAAACAAACAAAACAAACAATTTCTATTTTTTGTTGATTCTATGAATATATGGTCATGGTTAGAGTGTGAATTGACTAGAGAATTTTGTAACAACTTTAACATGTACTTTTACTTTTGTGATTGGTCGAAGTGCATTATCTTTAGAAGAGTAGTGACTAGTGGTAGACAAAGACAGTGAGATTTTGAGCCTTATTTGATTGGCACATTCATATAAGTCTTATTGTCTTTTGATAATATGTGACCATTATGACATGTACATCCTGATTTTGCCTTAAATTTCTATTAGAGACTTCATTGTTATCACAAGCATTATTGTGGATATAATTAGGTATTCTTTGCTATTTTGGACTACATTAGCCAAATAGCCTACCCATTATATGATTTTCCTTTTTAATAAGCCCCTTTGAGCTTTATACCTTTCTTTCCGTATAAACCACATTTTCTTAATTGGTGAATTTGTGGATATATAAAAGTGTAAGTGTGGGGTGTACATATGTGTGGGTTGGTTAATGTTGAGATGTGTTGTGATGTCTTATGATTGAAATTCCCATGTTAATCCAATTTCTTTTAATTTTAAAAAAAGAAAGGAAAAGAAATAGAGAAAAGAGAAAGGCACAAGAAAAGAAAAGAAAAAAAGAAACAAAGAAAGAAATAGAAAAAGAAAATAAAAATTTTTGTTAAATAAATTAATTAAGGAGGAAGTGCATATGAGTTTGCAAAGTTATTTATAATTATTTCATCTTCTTACAGTTTTAATCAATGTGTTATTTGAGTATGTTGAATATGAGGAAGATGTTAACTTTGAAGGTTCACTCTTGTGGTTTCAATGTATTGTTGGCATAAATTGTATAAGTGATTCCTTCATATTGGTATATGCTTCAAGTAGTTTGTGTGAGAGAGCTGAAATGAGTTGTGAAATATAAGTGTTGCATTCGTCATATAAATGTTGATTGATCACGAGTAAAAGCTATGATTTTTGAAAGTCATTCATCTTTGTTTATGATTATGTATTCTTGGAACATATGGGAAATGAGTTGTTGGATCCCGTTTTCGGAACCCAAACATTCAGAGACATAGTAAAGCTCATCGTCCCATAATGGTCGCGTGCCCATAACAGTCGAACATCAAACAATTAAAATTTTGAGAATCACATCCAAAATCTAATCATATTTCATTAAAGAATCCAAAAAAATTTTATTACAAATTACAAAATACACATGATACAATTGAATGCTTATGCTTGATATAATTCTAAATACAAAAGTTCCTAAACTAACTTAATTACAAAAGTTTCTAACTATCTTGGAGTTTCAATGCCTTGCAAGAATTGCTCCTTAATGAGTGAGAAATGCCCCATTTGCCCTTCCTTTTATGCCTTATGTCTTTTTATGCTTAAGCGTCTTGTCAACAATATCCTTGAACATTCTGACATAATTGTTTCTTCTAGAAAAATGTTCTCCATTGCCATAAGTTTCTAAGGACACCAAAATCAATCCATTTGGTTCAGAATTCTAAAAACATTGCCCATAACATTTTCAGAAAGTTCTTATATTGAAATAGTACACTATACTTAAATTCCTCCCATTCACGCTCTTCTAATCGATACCCTTACTTTGATTCAATCCATATTTTTTAAATCAATACCAAAAGCTATCAAATTCTATGGAGGGACAGAAGATGTGTTAAGAAACTATGGGTTCAAGAATCATTTCATTTGGAGGTTGGATTACAAAGTTATGACCGAAAGAATAAAACAAAGGTTTTATCCTCAAAACATATTGAACTAATGTCGGGACAAATAGGCATAACTCTCTCTACAGATGTTGGATCAAAGTTTTGTTCAGATTATCTAAAAGAGGGCTTCAAGATCTACAACTTTCATGAAGACCTTGAAAATAAATTCAATCGTCTGAAGGGTCAAAATGGACTAGATGATAGGATTAGACAAAACCAATCAAAAGTAGACGAATTGAACAAGCAGACGAAGCGAAGCAGACGAAGCAAAGCAGATGAAGCAAAGTAGACAAAACAAAGCAGATGAAGCAAAGCAGACAAAACAAAGTAGACGAATCGAAAAGCAGACGAAACATAGTAGTCGAAGCAAAGTAGACGAAACAAAGCAGACAAAACAAAGCAGATGAAGCAAAGTAGACAAAACAAAGCAGATGAAGAAAAGTAGATGAAACAAAGCAGATAAAGCAAAGAAAAACAAACAAAGACAGGCGAAGCGAAGTAGATGAAACAAAGTAGACGAAATAAGGTAGATGAATCAAAATGTAGACGAAACAAAGCAGACAAAACAAAGACAGAAGAAGCGAAGCAGACGAAACAAAGAAGACAAATCGAAAAGAAGACGAAACAAAGCATACGAAGCAAAGTAGACGAAACAAAGCAGACGAAGCAAAGCAGAAGAAACAGAGCAGATGAAGCAAAGCAGACGAGACAGAGCAGACGAAGCAAGGAACAGACAAAACAACAACAGACGAACCGAAAAGGGCAGACGAAATAAAAGACAGACGAAGCAAAAGTCTTAAGATGAAGTAGGGTCAACTTAAGATGAAGCAAAGTCTTAAGATGACGTGGGGTCAACTTAAGATGAAGCAAAGTCTTAAGATGATGCGAGGTCAACTTAAGACAAAGCAAAGTCTTAAGACGATGTGACTTTTAAGACGAAATGACGTCATCACAGATGATATGATGTCATTACAGACAATACATTTTTACAGACGATGCATCCTTACAGATGAAATGACATCATCACAGATGATGTGATGTTATCATAGATGAAGCGTCTTTATAGGCGATACATCTTTATAGACGATGCATTTTTACAAACAATGGATCCTTACAAATGAAATGACGTCATGACAGATGATATGAAGTCATCACAGACGATACTTCTTTATACTCCTAAGCATTTCCCTTTCTAAGGACCATAACTTTCAATTTAGAGGTCCAACATTGACATACTATACATCGTTGGGAAGCTAGAAAAAAAAAAGCTACAAATTTCCAGATCAACTACCAATTTCTATCTCCAAATCATTCCTTAACCCAACTTATACTAAGATCATCTTTTTTACTTCATTTACTCCTCATCTTCAACTCAATATCATCCATAAAGAAATTATATTTCATGATTAATCATGAACCCCAATAACAGAACATACACATATATATATATTCTTCATCACTTACTGCACAATTTCAACTTCACTTTCACCTTAATTCTTCCCATTTTGTAGTCTCTCATCTACCAAAAACACCAAAGCAAAACATGAATCTATCCACACTTCCCATGTACTACTTCTAATCTTCTAAAAATTTTTCAAGGTCCAATAATTCTCCTCCATTAAAGAATTTCGTCCTTCAAATTCTCACCTAAGTGATCAGATCATTGGAGGTAATGCGGTCTTATGTTTTCGTTAGTCTCCTTAGTAACTTCTTCACTTGAATAATTTCGTCCAAATGATCATAGTCAAAAAGACTCACTCGGTCTTTCAATCACTTATTTAATCATTCACTTTCTTAATGAATTCCTCATTATGCTTCAGATTACTTAAAATTTTCACATTACTAATCTAAGACATCTTTCATCAGCATCATAAACTCATAATAATTCGTACTAATCAATTCATATTAGATGTAGCTAATCCTTTTTCCTAACCTGAGCACACCTTGGCAAGGTGATACTTTCAGAGACAATTTATCTTTCACTTAATAATTCACATCACTGTAGTGTTGACACACTTAGTTCTTATGTTCATCTCACTGTATTCCATACCTTTGGTGTTGATCCACCAAGCTCCTCATATAGTATTCTAATGAAATCACTATGATAATGATTTTTATGCTTGAAGTCAATCAAAGCTATACATTGATCACATATTCCTATGAACTCCCAAAATGTAATCTTTAAGCATATCTATAAAGTCAAGATTGTTGGCAACTCACAAGTGCGATCATTAGCTTCTACCTTCTTATCCATCAAACCCTATCTCAGCGTATTCCCACTAAGATGAATATCATAGGTTGTTATTTCTAACCCTTTAACAATCTCTTTGTTCAATCATCTTTATTAGTACGTGTACTTCTTATTTTAATCACAATGCATCATTCTTCCTATTCGAACCCAAAATTCAAAGCTATTTTTAATCTCTCAATCTGATTCACAATTTTTGAATTCTCAATTTAAGCTTGGTTAATCCTTCCATGTGATATTAATTTTCAATTCCATAGCAATTTGTACTTTGATCTGCCCAAAATTCAACTTCACATTCTATGATCCTTTTTGCACTAGATCTGATAACCTCAATATTAATTTATGCTTAATGTATCGGATACAGCACTAACTTTACTTAGAAATACTCATTTGTACTATCATAGTCTTTCAGTACTTATATCCATTGTCTCAGTATCGTATTCAACGTTTCTCAACTCAATAATTTCCTCAAACTTTTATGATCTGTACAAGTATATATATACATATCTAAGAGGTTCCTATACATATACTGTCTCCAAACTTTCAAAGCAATCACTACTATAATAGCTCTAAATCATGTATTGAATAATCAACTCATAGGACTTTAGTTGTCTCCATACATATGAAGTCACTTTGTCCCGCCACATTGGATTTTATTAAAATCTCTTATATACCATCATTGTATACTATAGAATCTCCAAATCCATACGATATAAATAAGTATCAGTATAATTCCTCAAAACTTTCATGACTCATACGCTTTACACATTTTTCTTCACTTATTCAAACTATTCTTCTCAAGTTTTCGAATACCTTTAATACATTATCAAATCTTGCTTAGATCACTTAAATCTTTAATACCATAGTACCATCAGCGGAATTGATAACTCAAACAATTATTATCACACTCCATGTGCCCCCTGATTCGTCCTCGTAATTCCTTAAATAATTGCTTCCTCGATGAGGTAACATTATCTCGCATTAATTTCAATTTCCCAATTGATTTACCTTCTTAAATGGTCTTCTCCATTCTTTAGATTTCCTCATATTTCACATTAGCTTATTCTAATGTTTGCTCATTCATACTAGTTTCTCCTCACATTTCAATTTATTTGCAACTTAACTCCCTGCTTTAGTAACACATTCATCAAAATCTAATTTGTATCTCCTTTGTATATTCTCATAGAATATAATGCGAATTTAAGTCCTTCTCACATTAACAATAGTGTTATCTTAATTTCCTAAAATCAACTTAGGTAGTTGGATACTTTTCACTGAGCAAAATACATACATTCTTAGTAGCATACTTTACCTCTTATGCTTGAGTCTTCACTAGGGATATGACTCCAATATTCACTTATAATTCATTACATATTCACCTCTAATTGGTTATTTCTTTGATCATTCTTGATATAAACTACCTGATCTGCTTAACCTAATTTAAAGAAATTCTTCTTCGAAAGAAGATTTCTAGCTACAATCATCTATATTATTTATACAATCTTTATCAATCAATTGCTATCATTATTAATGCTGTTTGAGTCATTCTTAACACCTCAAAATGATCAATTTCAACTATTCATGACATTTCAATAATCTCAATTTCCGTCACACTTTACATGATCAAAATATCCTCTATAATAAAACTCAATGAAATAAGAGGCATATTCGTTTACTCTTATATTTTTGGTATGCACCATCAAGATCATTACATCATATATATATAAGTAATTTCGACAAGTCACCAGTTTATACTCATGCCAATGATACGTCAATCATAATTGACTCTGAACAATTTCTGAACATTCTACGATTGTTCAAACATAGTCCTCCATCGTAGTTACCTTTTCAACATAATTACCTATACTATACTTCCATCTCATAACTCTGATTCTTCTCATAATCCTTAATTATAGGGATCATAGATTATCTCCTATACCATATCCAAATATAGATGTCATATGTACTAAATCATATTATTCACCAATTTAACCACATTATCAAATATATACTTATAATAACTGGTCGACATAACCTTTAAAACTTCTACATATACCACTATCATTTGTTTCACTATTCCATATGTACACTCTTAATCAAGTTAGAATTATAGACACATAGTTATCTTGAAATTCGGATATCAAATTCACTAACACCATCTTACACTTGATCATAAATTCCGAGTTCAATCTTTCCAATTCCACCTTGCTTGTACACCTTAAATCTTGTCGTTTTCACCCTGTCCCTATCTCTTTTTAGTTAATTCATGAAAATCTTTTCACATCCATATCAACTCAAGTATATATCCACACAAAATTCCATTACCATACTCACTGACATAACCACAAATACAGAATCTATGTTTAACATATCGGACTATGCCATATTTTTATTTCTAAATATCCACAAACTTTCCTCATCTTACACTCTGATAAAACATCATTCTTCTCATTGTTTCTACTAGGCCAAACTCTTAACGGAAGTTTATACATGTTATTTATATGATTGCAATTACTGGGAGTCTATACTGATCAGAACCCTTCTCTAATAGTGAGGAATCAGATGCAGTAGATCCTTACAAAACTCCTAGTATTCTTTTATGAGGTGGCATTTTACTCCTTCAATAAGACACTATCTTTCAGCTTACTTTCATTTTAGTCTTATTCCTACACGTATGCATGATATGCATGTCACTTAATGCAACACATCAACTCATAAAACCATAATTTATCACATAGCCTACCAGTTCATAACACTATACATTCTGAGCCTAGGAAAAACCTAGTCGCTCTGATACCAAATTGTTGGATCCCGTTTTCGGAACCTAAACATTTGGAGACATAATAAAGCACGTCGTCCCATAAGGGTGGCATTCCCATAACAGTCGAACATCAAACAACTAAAATTTTTAGAGTCATAAGCAAAATCTGATCATATTTCATTAAAGAATCCAAACAAAGTTTATTACAAAATACAAAATACAAAAATACAAAATACACATAATACAATTGAATGCTTATGCTTAATATAATTCTAAATATAAAAGTTCCTAAACTAACTTAATTACAAAAGTTTCTAACTATCTTGGAGTTCCAATGCCTTGCAAGGATTGCTAGTCGTCTCTTTCAACACCTAAGGAGGGAATAATGGGGTGAGCTACACAAATCAGTGGCTAATAGATTTATAGCCATTAGCAATGAGCCATATAACTCAGGCACACACATATATATAAATATACCGAAGTATGCATATATATGTCCCATTTAATCTAGCAATTCTATCATCCACGCTTCAAGCTCAAATTTTCATAATTTGAATGTCATCACATAGAACATATCATGTACACTCATCCATCAAAACATAACACTCAAACATGCATCATACTTGACAGTTCAATTATGCAATGCACAAACAATTGGCTCGAGGGTTCCATGGAAACAGAATGGAGAAACTGAAGTTTACCCCATGAATAGAATGAGTCCAATTTCGGAGCTCATATGCCACAAGCAAGTAGTCAGGAGAAGCCTCTTGTCAATGTGCTCGTGACAAACAGAATGATTCTCCTCTCGCCCAAACAAAAACACATAATCATGCTCAAATCATTTTATGGAATGCTTTGATACTCTTCATGCTCTTTCCTTTCTTTTCAATTATACAAAATGCCATGATAGATATCAAGGCATAACATCATTAAAATCACAATTCAATTATATTAAAATGCCATACATCTTTCAATGCATAACATAAAACACATCTTAGTAATTCACAATTTAGCAATTCTAGCAAATCAACATTTACAAACAAGTCAATTTCAAACAAAACGATTCTCTACATACACACATAGGCAAGAATTCGCCCATTTACACACTAACCATAAATATATTACCCACCTCATTTGCTTGCAAAAATCCAAGTCAAGATTGTCTTTCCCCTTACTCTTGGGTAGAATTCTCTTGGTTCCCTAAAACAAACCAAGTCTTATTCAATAGGAATCCAATGGAAAATCCCACAAAGCAAAATCACTAAAATTTATTATAGAATGCTTAATCCCAAGCATTTTCTAAATTTTATGAACTAAAATCCTTTCCAAAATCCGAAAGATCCAAAATGATCTTACCTTAATTCTTCACCAAATGAAGGGATCTTTAGCTCAAAGGGAAGCCCTTCTCTTCCTCTACTTTTTTCTCTTTCTGAACCACTTAAAAATATCTCCCAAAAGTTAAGAAATGAAGAGACGCTAGCCCAACTCTCTTCTTCTCTCTCAACCACCAAAATGTCTCTTCTTTCTCTTTTTGATTTCTTTTCCACGCATCTAGATTCTTCTAGAATGCCAGACAACACTTCTTCTTCCAAATATATCCTTAATGAGTGAGAATTGTCCCATTTTCCCTTCCATTATTACCTTATGTCTTTTTATGCTTAAGTGTCTTGCCAACAATATCCTTGAATATTCTGCAATAACTCTTTCTTCTAGAAAAATGTTCTCCATCGCCATAAGTTTCTAAGGACACCAAAATCAATCCATTTGGTTCAGAACTCTAAAAATGTTTCCCCAAATATTTTCAGACTGTTCTTATATTGAAACAGTACAATATACTTAAATTCCTCCCATTCACGCTCTTCTAATCGACACCTTACTTTGATTCCATCCATCTTTTTTGAATCAATACCAAAAGCTATCAAATTCTATGGAGGGATAGAAAATCTGTTAAGAAACTATGGGTTCAAGAATCGTTTCATTTGGAGGTCGGATTACAAAGTTATGATCGAAAGAATAAAACAAAGGTTTTATCCTAAAACATATTGAGCTTATTTCGGGACAAATAGGCATAACTCTCTCTACAGATGTCGAATCAAAGTGTTCTTTACATTATCTGAAAAAGGGCTTTAAGATTTATAACTTTCGTGAAGACCTTGAAGACAAATTCAATCTTCTGAAGGGTCAAAATGTACTAGACAATCGGATTAGACGAAACCAATCAAAAGCAGACAAAGCGAAGCAGATGAAGCAAAGTAGACGAAACACAACAAAGCAGACAAAGCAGACAAAGCGAAAAGCAGATGAAACAAAGCAGTCGAAGTAAAGCACACGAAACAAAGCACACGAAACAAAGCAGACGAAACAAAGCAGACGAATCAAAGCAGACGGAACAAAGCAGACGAAGCAAAGTAGATGAAACAAAGTAGATGAAGAAAAGAAAATGAAACAAAGACAGATGAAGTGAAGCAGACGAAACAAAACAAACAAAAGAAAGCAGACAAAGAAAAGTAAACGAAACAAAGCAGACGAATCAAAAAGTTGACAAAACAAAGAAGATGAAGCAAAGCAGACGAAACAAAGACAGACGAAGTGAAAAAAACGAAACAAAGAAGATGAAACAAAGCAGACAAATCAAAAAGCAGAAGAAATAAAGTAGACGAAGCAAAGCAGATGAAACAAAGACAGATAAAGTGAAGTAGACGAAACAAAGAAAACAAATCGAAAAGTAGACGAAACAAAACAGACAAAGCAAAGTAGATGAAGCAAAGTAAACGAAACAAAGCAGACAAAACAAAGCAGATGAAACAAAGCAACTGAAGCAAAGCAAACGAATTGAAAAGCATCCGAAGCAAAGCAAGCAAAGCAAAGGAGACGAAACAAAACAAACGAAGCAAAGCAGATGAAACAAAGCAGACGAAGCAATGCAAACGAAACAAAGCAGACGAAGCAAGGAATAGATGAAACAAAGACAGAAGAAGTGAAGAGGGTAGAAGAAACAAAAGAACAGAAAAAACAAAAGATAGACGAAGCAAAAGTCTTAAGATGAAGCAGAGTCAACTTAAGACGAAGCAAAGTCTTAAGACGATGCAACTCTTGAGATGAAATGATGTCATCATAGACGATATGACGTCATTATAGACGATATGTCTTTACAGATGATGCATCTTTACAAATGATGCATCCTTATAGATGAAATGACATCATCACAGACAAAGCGTCTTTACAGACGATGCATCTTTACAGACGATGCATCCTTACAGGCAAAATGACATCATCACAAATGATGTGACGTCATCACAGACAAAGCATCTTTATAGATGATACACCTTTATACTCCTAAGCATTTCCCTTTTTAAGGACCATAACTTTCAATCCAGAGGTCCAACATTGACATACTATACATCGTTGGAAAGCTAAAACAAATAACCTACAACTTTCCAGATCAACTACCAATTTCTATCTTCAAATCTTTCCTTAATGCAACTCATACCAAGATCATCTTTTCTACTTCATTTACTCCTCATCCTCAACTCAATATTATCCATAAAGAAATTATAGTCTATGATTAATCATGAACACCAATAACAGAACATACACATATGTACATATTCTTCATCACTTACTACACAATTTCAACTTCACTTTCACCTTAAATTCTTCCCATTTCATAGTCTCTCATCTACCAAAAATACCAAAGAAAAACATGAATCTATCCACACTTCCCATGTACTACTTTTAATCTTCTATGAAAATTTCTAGGTCCAACATGAGTCAATATTTTTGGGTCTTTGAGCTTAATTTTAATGTTTTGATCGAGGGTGGATAAAAGCTAAGTGTGGGAGAAATTGATAGGCTCTTAATTGATTATGAAAATTTTTAGCGATTATTGACATGAAATTGCTTAAGATACTCACTTTGATTTAATGTGATTTTAGGCACAATTTTGTTGCAAAGAAGTTAAAGTGAGTCGAAAGTACGATATTTGGGCCATTTTCTGAAGATTAATATTTGCTTATCTTCATAGAGAAAGTTGAACAAAATTAAAAGACAAAAGGAAGACAAGAAAAATGGGAAAAAGAAGAAGAAGGATCATAGAAAGTATCCTTGGCACATGCATGTTTATGCCATGCAACAACAAATTTAATGAAGTAGTAAAATGATAGCATTAGGACAACAAAAGAGGGGGAGAAGAGGCTACTAGGAAGAAGCCAAACTTGACATATAAGGTGAAACAAAACAACAAGCAAAATGATGTAGCATCACAAATGGGAGGTAGCAGCACTTTAAGACTAAAAAGACAACATCATGGAAAGAAAATGCAGTTTGCGTTTCACAAAGACATCCTGCGAAAACGTGGATGTTTCCATAGCATGTTAATTTTGTTGGAGGGTTTTAAAAGAAGCGTGAATAGTATGCGTGGCAAAAATATTAATTTGTCACATCAAGAATAGTAGGTTAGGGAGAGAAAAGAAGATAGAAAAGAGAGAGTAGCGCAAATAATGGGGGTTTCGATAGGGGTTATTCATGGGGGCTGAAGCATTTTTTCGGGAGAGACCCATGGAGGGCTAGACCTCTCAACATCAACTCGAGGGTGACATCGACGCTGATGACCCGGGTTAAGTGTATTTCTTTATTTTTATTGTTTCTTCTCTCATTATGAATTGATTGTGTTATCTTATGTTGATTGATTTGGGTTTTGTGTATGAATGATCTTATTAGCGTTATCGGTCAGTTATTTGTGTATGAACTCAATGGGTATTGTGAAAAGAGGATTTTAATGCATTCATTGAATCATTTATTTGCAAACCCATTGCTAGAATTTCGATATAATCCATAATAGTTATGTTAAAATTCATGTGTAGCGATTAATGATTCGTAATCATTAAGGATAACATAACTTTGGTTAAATGATGCATCATATGTGGTTGTTGCCATGATTAATCGATTTTTCTAATTCATAATGTTACTTCCTAATTAAATCTAGAGATTGTATCTTAGGTTATTTAAGTTTAATTAACGATCGTATCTTGATTAAACACTACCCAAGTGAAAAATCGAGTTAATTATTAACCCACTATTAATAGTTTCTAGGAGAGATTTAAGAACAAAAAATCAAGGAAATATGATTAATTAGGGCATAGGTCGAGATTGAACCAAAGAACTGGGTCTCTACCGAATTCTCCACTTTTATCATTTTTCAGATATTTTCTTTAATTTGTTTTTATTAGTTTAGTTTCATTATATTTTCTTCTTTCTAAAATGAAACCCCCCCATTAAACCTAAACACCAATTAATTTCATTTTAACAAATTTACACACTCTTTCTATGGGATCAACCTAGACTTACCACTGCTATAGTAGTAGTCTAGTTATCTCATCCTGACTGGCATGACGACGCGTTGTCAGTGGCCTATAGTGTCATAATCGTGGCACCTTGTTTCCCCTTCTGTCTTGATCGTGGTAGAACATGCCACAATCATGGCTCCTTACATTTGCTTCTCTCGATCATGGCTTATTGTTTATAATTATAGGCTTCGGTTTACCTTCGGGTCTTCTCCGAATTGCCATAAAACACTAGAAAACACGTCACGACACCTCAAAAACATAAAGTTGAAGCTCAAATGCGTGCTCTAACCCTCAAAAACTTAAGACACAAATATTTCACTAACTAAAATAATTCTAACCTAAACACGCATTAATCGATTAAGTTTAACTACTAAACTACCTGCAAAACATGATGCAATCTACTACTATCAATTATCATCAAAAGAAATCATATTAACCTTGATTCAATAACAAATCCCTAAAGAAGTTTATAACGTCATCATCAAACCCAAATCCATCACTATCAATTCCATTTTATACATTCAAAAGAAAGAACAATAAAGATGAAATGAAATGTCACTTGGAAAGCTCAGAATAGATTGAGAAGATGGCAGTACTGCAACCCCTTCTTCTCCTTCCTTTCTCCTTCCTTCTCTCTTCCCCTTCCTACTCCTAGGATCTTTCTCAAAGTGGCAGAGGTTAGAGCTATCTTTTAGGCCATTTCTCTCTCTTTATATAGTATTTTTCATTTAGGGTAAACCCTAGGCTTTTCCCATACCCAAAAAATTATAAAAGTCCCTCGAAAACTAAGCTAAAATACTTGGAGGAATTCTCATTCAAATTTAAACTAAAAGTATTGAAGATGTAAAGAAACTTAAATAACAACCATTTATTCAACATTTATCATTTTTAGAATTAATTATTAAACTATTGGAAATATTACTTATTTAATTATATTAGAATAGCAAAGTTTAAAAAACGTGAAGTACCACAAATTAGTTTTTGATTTAAATTCACATGGTCAGTTAAAGTGGCATATATACGGATAACTTGTTAATGTAGTCAGATGTAATAGATGATTCTTATCTATTATTTATTCCATATATATTAGAAGAATTAAACTCAAAGTTTTTAAGAGGCTTTTTATGATTTTACTGCTCAACCAGTCAATTATACATACTAATGTTATGTTTCCATTTTATTTAGAGATCATGAAGATTGAACATTGAAAAAATACATACAAATTTTCATCCATATATAATCATAAAATTAAGCATATATACATTATTAGAATTCTTAGGTACTAGTCTATTTTTTCTTTATAGAAATTATTAAAAGTAAGAAATATAATTAGGCCAAATTTATTACATCAATTAAATTGTTCATTTTAGTGGTCTAACATAATGTAGTTATTAATGGCATAAATTGTTGGAGTTATGTAAATATAGTGCCCTAGAAGGCAAGTGTGTTTACATGTAACTTTATCTTCTTCAGTTACAGTTTTGTAATGAAAATATTTATTATTAATAA
>JANSVA010000002.1:36046304-36064929 GCA_025504915.1 Erythroxylum reticulatum | reverse complement strand
ATAGCTGAAGAAATATAGAGTCATTGGCAGTAGTATTGGGCATCACCTAAGGCAATATCCATTTCAGAGCACAATTTTGCCAACAAATGTGAAGGACCAATAGGAGAGAGGCTACCCATACACACTGGAGGATATTTGACCTACCAGGAGCATGCATTTCAACTTGTAAGCATCAAAACTTTACACATATATCATGATTTTTGTACTTTGATGAATGAAATTTGATTTCAATGTAATTTGATATATGAAATTTAAAATAAAAATATATGTGCATTATGGAGAATAATTATGTTATAAGTGTTTGATATCATTAATGGTTTTGTTGTTGAGTTAAAATTTTTTCTAACAATAGGTAAATATTATAAAAATAGAGAAAATTCTATCAAAAAAATTTTCAATTGTAGTTCACTTATAAAAATTTATTCTAATGCAGGAAAAGCCTATAAGCAGGAAACCTACACCATGCCAACTCTTTTTGCATACTCACAATAAGAAGCATGATGGTGTGACCTTCATCAACACCCGATGTAGACAAGATCATGTATGTAAAGATTATAATTTAATGTTATTTCTTAAAAAGTATCACTTATTAACATAAACAATTATAATGACAAGACCAAATACAAGAAAGCATTGAACAATAGTTTTAGAACTCTGAAACTATTGATGAGAGTTAGGCATATCTTGATGCAGTGGGTGGTAGGTACTGCCGTGGAAGGATTTTCAGCTTAAGTTTATTTTTGAACACATGTTATTTGCATTCTTCCACATTCACTACAGCTAGATCTAGTAGGCAGTTCGCATCAAATGAGAGAGTCCTCCAGCTTGAGAGCGTAGTGGAGAGGTTGGCAACTCAGTTGTAACAATCGATAGAGTACACAGCCTAACTCTGTAATAAGATGGATCAATTGAAGGTGAGGGACAATACCTCATCGCAGCAGTCAGAGCATTCACCTTCATCACTTGTATAAGTGAATGTATTTGATGTTTTGATACACTAAAGTTTTTGTATAAATTCATAATTTACAGTTAATTACAATGATTACTTATTCGTGTACATTTTAATTTTTTATTATGTTAACAATTAGGATAATGTTTAGTGATATTTATCAATTAATGTTATATTATTTACAGAAATTAAATGTACAAAAAAACCATACTATTATAAACAAAAAACTTGGGTAGGAAGTGAGAAATGGGAGTAGAAATTTATCAAAGATGAATGTCCCGACGGAACTGTAATATTTCATCACTAATTAGCCACGGAACAATTACTTTCATCAATACTTTACTAACGGAAAATACCATTGCATCACTAATTAGCTACGGAATAAATAAATCCGTCTATAAGTTACCTACTGAATATATCACTCCGTTGGTAAAAATTTAGCGATGGTTAATGTTTCCATCGGTAAATTTAGCAGCGGAAACATATATATCTATTGGTAACGTTAGCGATGGACATACAATTTACCATTGGCAAATTCATCGACGGAATAATGGGATTCCTTCCGCAAAGTAGCGATGGAATTCTGTAAATCCGTTAGAAAATTTTATGTAACTTATCGACAAAAATCCAAAAATTTTGTCGCTAATGATACCGACTAATACACAAGCTTTCGTTGCTAAATTTACCAATAGTCATTTCTCTAACATTTCTCTCCGTCGATAATTTCCATCGCTAAATTTGTTTCCCAACGAAAAAGATTTATGTTTTGTCAGTAATTTTCATCGTAAAAACCTTTTTTCTTGTAGTGTAATAAGGGATTTATAAATTCCAACTGACTCCTTATGCATAGAATGAGCTTAATCTGATTTTCATTGGCTATAAAAAGTTCTCTAACCTAGTGAATTGTTGTGTTTGCCAGATTTTGTGTATCCATCTCCTTTCTTGTATGCAACTTGCAATTTCTTTAATTCTAGATCGTATAAATTGCATCCAGACTGTATAAATTGCACAACAAAATGAAGTCTTAAGAGCTGCTCGATCTATCCTCAGCTTGCTCATCATGTTGATGGTCTAATGTATGATGTCCGCCCATTCATCCTAAGGACAATCAACTTGTAATATATTTTAGACAAACCCTACATTGTAAAATAAATGATTCCGAGGTTTACTATCCTTCCATATAAACTGCATCCGGTATCCAAGTTGTTTATAATGCCATACCATCTAGCTTTTGTTTTAAGCTTATCTTTCATTACAAGCCAACTTATAAAAGCAGCTTTGGGGGATAAAGATTTCTTCCATAGTAGCTCATACCAAAGGACCTTGGGATGTATAGCAGGAACTGTTGGAAAATTCCCTGGAGTTGGTGTGTAACTAGATTATCTTATCTTCCTCGCCTGTAAGTGGATTACTAGGTAAAATATTATCAAAGCTATCAGCTGCTCATAAATTGAAATTCCAGGTTCCATTATGTAAGATTCAGCTAACTCTTGTTTGAAAAAGAATCCTGGTAATCATGTGTCTAAGCTTATTCCTATTGTTTAAAAGGCTCAAATCACTCTAGTTATCAAACTAGAACTACGTTAATTCACCATTTCCACTTTGTTTCTTTATCGAGTGGTAAATGCACGTATATGGTTTGTAACACTTATGCCTCTTCTTGCACATTTTATAAGGCTTAACCTTCTTTTTTTAATACATATTTTAAATTCGAATAAAAAATCTCCCTCTTTATAATGATAACAAAATATTTGTAAAATTAGATAGCACTAATACTAATAAATACGTAAGCAACTATTTATATCAAGATAATGATTAGTTGCCTTTTAATTCATGTGTAAAGCATAATTCAATATCAAGAAAAAAAGGTTATATTCAATACCAAGTAAATGAAATGTAAATACTAAGAGACATTCAATCTCAACCAAAAGAATTATTCACACATAAAAGAAATTTAAAAAGCCTGTCACATTTATAAAAGTCACACTCCTATTGAATCTAGTATCAGAAACATAAAAAAATCAATTATCTATATAAGGAAAGTGAGACTTAATTAAATGTGTTCGGGCCTAGACTTTACCTGAAATATGATCAAGCCTAAGGATTCAAGTTTAAGCCAGAGCTTGACTAAGCTTGGGTGGCCCAAAAACTCGATCGAGTCTGATTAAATATATATGTTTTTTTAAAATTAAAAGTTACATTGTTTTATACAAAACAATATTATTTTACTTAAAAATATTAGGTTTTGGATTAGGCTTAACCAGACAGCCCAAACCTAAAATCCAAAATTTTAAGGAAAAAAAACCTGAGCTCAATTAATTCGAAGTGAAAAGAGTCGACTTAATTTTACCAAGCCTTAATACACCTGCTACCTTTTGTATATGCATCTACGACTCAATAGATTGATAGAATTAAGAGATATTTTAGTTAAGGGAATTCGAGATAGAACAAAAAAAATGGTGAATAAGAGATTTAGGTTAAATTTAAATTGTAAAGTGGGTAGTAAATACTTATTCTTCTCAGCCACTGTAATATCAATTAAAAAATGATGAAATAATAAATGGAGGGTACAGATAACCACAACTTGTTTAACTAGCCAATCAAAATTTTAAAAATTGAGTTCATATCATTTGCTTAAATTTTAATTTTAATAGTGAGATAAGGTAATAATATTTCCGGAATGATGGAAAGCACACATGATTCAGCAAACCTAATGAATACTACTTCTACACGGAGATTCACAATGGGTACAAGGACAAAGTACCGCGTTTCCACGCATGATGGTGACGAGGGGCACTTGTGCGTAAGAATTGCAACAATCATGTCTATTTATAATAACTTAAAATGATGAATGGACAAAATGTTTCACGTGCTCGTAGTTGTTTTTCTTTTATCTTTTGTTTTGTTTTCAGATTCTATTGTGGTTACCTCGTCCTTTTCTCCTCGTGTCTATGTATAATAACTTAAAATGATAAATGGTCAAAATGTTTCACGTGCTCGTATTTGTTTTTCTTTATCTTTTATTTTGTTTCATATTCTATTATGGTTACCTTGTCCTTTTCTCTTACTACCACCTCGTAAGATGCTTCTGAAAGTTTGTACTTGTATGCACGCGATGGGGTCCTCGACTCTTAAACTAAGCGTGTTTGCACTAGCCGCCACGCATCGCCTACATGCCAAATTTACGTTAAACTATTTTAAAGAAAATATATCTTTTCTGTCCAAAAAAAAAAAAGTTTTCTCGAGGCAAGCCCATTTCCCCATCCTGTCTCTTTTTACTTTCTTCATTTGTTTATTTGGATTGGACGGAATATTTATCAAACGTCTTCTTCTTTGTCCCTCCATTTTGTACGCATCAAATTAAGTAATCAAACAAACTCAATGGAGTAAATAAGAAAATATGCAAGTTGGATGCCGAACATCCTAATTTAGCACATATTTTATGGTTAGAATTCAACTTTCATAGGCACTAATATAATTTCCTTTGCCTAAAAGGGGTGGATTAATAGATAGTGGGAGCCGCTAGGATAAGTCGCACATTCAAATCTAATTGGTTATGACCATTCAAAATATTAATAGAATATGCACATTAAATTTATAAATTGAATTATACACGTATTTGATAATTTATCTAATAAATACTTAAAAAGCAATATTTACTCATTACATCGTTGTAAACGAATTCCTTTATTATTAAGTTGACATCTAAATTTATTTACACCCATTTTAATTAATTTTCTTTTTAATTTTGTTATAGTGCATAAATTGACTTACGAAATTCTCATGAAATTTAAATTCAATCGGTTGTTCAAATTGTTAAAATTATTTTTTGTGCGGGACTGACAGATATGATTAGGGGCAAAATAACTTTCCACACAATATATGTTCAAAGTGAATTTTCACTATAAGAAAAGTATAAATTACCAGTAGAAAAAATATCGTAGCAAATTAGAGACGAAAAATGATTTTCTGTCGGCAAAAATTTCAGAAAATTTTTGAAATTTGCGAAAAACAAAATATCCATTAGTAAAGGTGGAGGAAAATTATTCTCGCAATTTTTTCGACAAAATATGGTAATGGAATATTGATAGTCATCGTAAAAATAGATGGCAAGGTTGGCAGCAAAAAAAGCGTGAGATGTACCGATAGAAGCGTATCCATCGGTAAATTCCATTGGTAAAATTTTAATTTCAACTTCAATGTTTTTAAATAAACGAAAACGACATCGTTTGGTTTAACACTAAACAATGTCATTTTCATCTCATCTTAAACCTAGCTAAAACAACCCCTCTTGTCCATCGTCTTCTCTCCTCATTTTTGTTTCTTGGTTTTCTTCCTGTTGTCCTCGGTCTTCTCTCGTCCATCATCCATCGTCCACTATACTGCTTTGCTCTCATCCATCGTCCACATATACTGCTTTGCTCTTATCCATCATCCATCCTCTTCAGTTAAGTCGAGGTTAGTCATATATGAACATCGATTTTGTTATGGATGGGTTTATGAACAACGGTTTGAGTATTGTTTGTTGCAGTATTGTGTGTTTTTTGAATTGTGGTTGGTGAATAATGTGTTTGAACGTGTTTATGTTGGTGAAAAATACAAAAATACAATGGTTTTATTGTTAGGTAGAGATGAATTCGGGTTGCCTATGAATTGTTCGATGAAATGTTCTATTCAAGAAAATCATATGTTGTTTTTTTAAAATGAGCAATTAGTTATTTTTTAAAATGTATTATGTTTAATTTTTCTATTTCTATCTATTTTATTTTTATTGTGTGTCTTTTTTAGTTTTTGAGTGTAGACATAATTCTATGTCGAGATTAATTGTTAATAGTTCGGTGCATAAAATAGTTAATTAATTCCAATTTGAACTTGACTTTGAGAAATCTTGGAAACCAAACTATTAAGTGATAATAACTTGATTTTACTTAGATGATCTTATGCGAAGTTATACCTTTATGTAAAATTATTTGTTTCTATTATTAATGTTTTCTTTGATTTTGGACTTTTAGAACTTAAATTTCATCATTTCAAGACAATTTGTTTTATGTGTAAAAGAATAAAAAGGATAAATGAACTGAGGAAGTTTTATCAAAATTCCCTATCTTTCATAGGTTAATACATTAGTGAACCTTTTTTAGCCTATTATATATTTTAGGCTTTTTTTGTAACCCTTTTATAAAGAACCTTAAACCTAAAATAAAAATAATTGAACTTTCATTCATGATTATTGGAGTTTTTATTTATGATTTGATATGGTTGTTGGGTATGGTATGCAAAAAATTAAGTTTATATGAGATGGTGACCTGTAAGAAAAAGGCAATATAAAAGGAAATTTCATGCCTCCAAATAAAATAAATAAGAAAAAAGGATAATCATTGAAAATTAACTGACGTGGATTCTTTTATTTGGAAAGAATGAAGGAAAATAGGTTGTTGCAAAGATATAAGGAGTTAGTGGAGTAATTTATGGACATATCTATTGATTTTAGCGGATTAATTTATGGATATATCTATTAATCTATTTGCTCCTTCTCTACTAGCTATTAATATTTTTTTCCTATTCCCTTTTCTTTATTAACCTATTTATCCCTATGGCCTTATTACAACGATGTTCAAAGACCTTTTACTTTTTTCCTATACGTATATATCCATTTAAGTAAAGTAGATGAGATGATTTCCATGCTTACGATATGTTCAATTTCACAAGAAGATGATGAGAGTACCTCATCAAAATTTCCAACACTTGTTTAAATGGGTGATTTCTTATGAGGAAGTGTCAATTTAAAGTGTTTGTGCTAGGTCCCTATCCTGTAAGGACTAGGCTACCTATCCCGCACTCTAAGGCGACTCTCCAGTCGATATTTGATTAAGCTAGAAAGTTCCTATGAAGCTAAGCCTATTGCCCTTGTTAAAGAAAAACTTCAATTCATAATAAAAAATGTAAATAATAGAGTTTTGTTTTTCATTTTAATAAAAATTCGGCAAAACAATGGTTATATTTTGACATCCAAAAAATTTCAAATTCCCACAAAAAGTTTAAAACTCTTCTATTATCACATCAATTTCTCAACTCCAAATTGTAGACTTCAAATCCACTCACATGCAGTCTCAAATAGTTGCATCAATAGACTTTGAAAAGCTTAAACAAGATCATGCATTCCATTTAAAAAACATTACACACATCCATTCTTTATACAAATGTACTTTCCAAAATATGTTCAAAGATATGGAACAGTTTTGAAAAATATGTACAAGGAAAAATAAAAATGCCTACACAATAGCACTTGATGAAGTTGACTACTCACAAGGTGGAGTCCTTGCTACTGAAGCCCCTGAGCATGCACCTTGGAGGTTTTATTTAAAAACAGAAAAATAAAGGGTGAGCTAAACGAGCTCAATGAGTATTATTGGTTTCTAATAAAAACCATTTATACAAACATTAACCTCCATAAAAGAAAATGATTTCTTTTCTTTTTAAGTAATAATCAATGTTTTTACAAAACACATTCTTTTTTTTCATAAGATCAATGCCTACATAAAACAAAAAACTTTTTTAGAGCAAGTTCCACTTTTTTTATAAAATAAACAGTGATGGCAAACAATACCTTCACGAACTTTTATTTAAAACATAGCCTATCACTAATTTTCTTTGCCATATGGTCCTTAGGTATAAGGCCACGGAGCTGGTTCTGCATCGCTTACCTGTGCCTAGGTAACCTCTATGTATTGATTATTATGAAGCTAGTTCTACATTACTTACCAGTAATAGTGGTATCACAATAGATACTCTATATGCGTAGAGAGCAACTCATAGGATATAGACAGACACAATAGCACCCATGTTAGTGACAAATGCCCCCCAAACATTTCCATGCACGTAGGATGTACTCTAATCGATATAATCATATGTAATGACCTAACGATGTACCAAAGGCTAAATCATAATTAATAAATGAGCACTCTTTATTTCAGTACCAATTAAAAACATATTCAAAATTCATTTCTATGCCAATTCAAAGTATATGCAAATTTTAATCCAATTCCAATTCAAAGCATGTGTACATCTCATTAGTTTCTAAGTGAATTAAAAACTCAATTCAATGCTAAATCAAAGCATATGTAAATCTTATGAAGATTAACTTTTAAATTCAAGTAGTAGCACCAATGGAAGTATTCATAAACATACTTTTCATAGTAAGGTTAAAACCATCTTTACAAAATCAATTTAAAGGTACACTCACTTTTTATCATTTATCATTAACCAACCTCCTATGTTTGGTGCTTTTGCTTTATTAGTCTTGTGTCTACGGTGACGAGAAAACTTTATAGTCTTACTCAGCTATGAGGGAGACCCTTGAAGGGTTCCTAAAACCTGCCAAGTACAACCATAACTTATCGCCTTATTTTACAAATTTTATGAAAAAGGACTTAGCTAAATCTTAGCATTTTGTAAGATTAAAATTATGTGTTCTTTTCATTCAACCAATCAACAATCATTTAACAACTTCCATTATTTATACATGTTGTCTTCTTTCCATTTAAATAATATACATAGTATATACCTACTATATTCCTTTCATTGAACCATTAAACTATGTACAACATACATGCTGCCATTGAATAACCATTAAGCCACACATATAGCATCTACATGCTGCCAATTAATACCCATTGAATATCATTCATAAGACATGGATATACATGTTCTTTT
Source organism: Erythroxylum reticulatum (assembly GCA_025504915.1). Classification (NCBI taxonomy): domain Eukaryota; kingdom Viridiplantae; phylum Streptophyta; class Magnoliopsida; order Malpighiales; family Erythroxylaceae; genus Erythroxylum; species Erythroxylum reticulatum. The sequence continues at coordinate 36,056,267 of JANSVA010000002.1, read as the reverse complement.
CATCTCTATTTACCGTGTTGTTTCTCTCTTCATTTACCCATACTTGTTCCTTAATTTTCACATATCCAAACGTTCAAATTAGGTTCTGAACTCTTCTAGACATTTGTTCCCCTATGTCTCTAGTTTTGATATCATTAAAAATCATTCCATTTCACGTTCTAAATTATGAAACATGTACCAAATATCAAAAGCTGCTTCAATACAGGGAAAGTATCAGGTTACCATAATCAATCTCAATTTTCAATATCATTCAGCTAGAATTAGGTTTAGGTCTCTTCTAGATATTTTTAGTACTATGTCTTAGGTTTCATATACAGTTAGAATCACCCAATTTGGAGCACTTTATACTAAGTTATGGAAAAAACACCAGGACTGTTCATGGAAACCGAGAATGCTAATACAGAATTTCACTAAACATAGTTAGGAAAACTTACCACTTTTTTCATTTCATGATCAAACATTCACGTAATTCATAAGGAAATTCCTGTTTTCAACTTAAGCATTCATGTGACCAGATAAAGAGGGTGAACAAGAGTGGTTTAACATACCTAAAATCAGATGGTAAAGTGCTGTCCATCTTTTCCCTGTATGTAGTTGGCATTGATGGAGGTGTTGTCCACAATTGGAGACCTAAACAATATGCTGAATTTATTTACCAAAGGCAGTAACTTGGAAGACCTAAGCGTGAAGGGAGCAGCTTCAATTATTCTTCAACAATTTTGGTCCAAAGGATAGCTAAAGTTTCAGTGGAATGAAGGTCGAGCAACTCCAATCATCTTTGTTTTACATGCTACACATGTTGGAAGATGTCCACACGTTACAAGCTTAACTTCCAATAGTTGTCCATTGTTTTATCCCTCACCATCGTTTTTTAATTAAGCCATTTATCCTTTGTAACATCCATGGCAATACTTGTCTCCCACATATAACAAGTTGTTCTGATTTTATCTCACTAAAATGCCACATGTCCATACCATGAATTGGTCTCTCATGTAAAGAATTTTATGTCCCTCACATCTACTCCTTCATAAACGTGACAACATAAGATTTTCATGCATTCTTGTTCCAAAATAATAAGAACTTATTCATGTACATGACAACTACCACTTAAGGCCCATTCACATATACATGTATTATTTCTTGTCCAAAATAATTAAGTGTCTTAAGAAAAATCTGTCCAATTTCGGTAGAAATTTTATGTCCACTTAATAAAATGTTACACGTAAATATATCAACATATAAGTTGGATCGATTTACTTTAAGTATCCGTAATTATGACCGATTCTCATGTCCTTATGTATCAACCCAAGAATACTTCAAATTTACTCTACAATAATTTAAATTAAGGTCAATTTTAATCTATCATAAATCCATCTGATTGAATTTATTTTTAGTCCATTTCCATACCAGTCAACTCCAATTTTTTTGACTATCATTTGGTTTTAATACTTGTCATTCAGGGTTGGGTTCCTAATTTATGGCAGAATATTTTCGAGATGTTAATGAGCAAGACGTATTGCTATTTATCGACAATATCTTCCGTTTCGTACAAGCAAGATCTGAAGTATCTGCCTTATTGGGTAGAATGCCTTCCGCTGTGGATTATCAACTAACCTTTAGTACTGAAATGGGTTCTTTACAAGAAAGAATTACTTCTACTAAAGAAGGGTCTATAACTTCTATTCAAGCAATTTATGTACCTGCAGACGATTTGACCGACCCTGCCCTTGCTACGACATTTGCACATTTAGATGCTACTATTGTATTTTTTAATGAAAATAAAATTTACATTCACCAGAAAGCATCATTCACACGAAATGTAATTTTATAGACACGTGAAAAAAAAGTTTGGGGATTTATAGTTAGAACTTTATAAAAGAGGTATAATGTCTTTACATTGTATTTACAAGTGTATTATATTAAATAACAAATTTTCTTTTTTTCGGCCCTATTTTGTGTTGAAGAATGTCACTAAATTTCTAATCTCATCCTTCTTTATTGTAGTCTGTGATTGCCATTCCATCCAGGTAAGTTATCCAACTAATGTCTACCATATGTTTTTCTTTAATAGTACAAGTATTTGTGTTTAGGTTCTGTGTGAATGCAAAGGAGGTCTTGATTTTCTGTTATTGATTAGAATATTCATATAATCATTGATGAGTTTTTATGTTCTTCTTTAATAGTCTTAAGTATTACTGTTTGGACTTTATTTGAATCATTTACGAGTAGATGTATAAATTACATAAGTATTTACTACATGTTGAATGAGTTTGTATAATTATTTGATGTGATTCATAATAAACCCCTAGGTTGGTATATAGACTGAAAAGCCGTAATGTAGCTCTTATGAGCCTTATAGATGAAAAATTCCACGAGCCTAGGGATCACAACGAGAACTTACTTTCTCAATTCATAAGTGTAAACAATGTCACGTACCATAGTGCTTGGTTGGAATATTGTTTTATTTGACTGATACTCACATATGTTCAGTTGTATAATTGTGAACTCATATAGTGGGATAGGTTGGTTTCAAATTGGAGGGAAAATGTTTATAGACCTATAAAAACTTATGGGATGTTTTGTAAAGAAAAGATTTCATATTCTGCAAACTTAGGGAAAATGAAGGATACTAACTAAAAAAAACATTTTTTTAAATAACAATTATGGCATAAATGAGTAATGTTGATAGATCTTAGATGTATAGATGATTAACATCCGATGGTTTCATTGATCTTGAGTTTGTTGATAGAGTTGAAGTTTTTGTTCACTATGTATGTTCACAACCTACATTTATGGATGATCCAAAAATTAGATGTCCATGTAAAAAGTGCAAATATATTTGTTTTCTTCTTGCTGATGAAGTGAATCTTCATTTGTTAAGAAAAGGTTTTTTTTCCAAAATATTTTGAGTGGACACGACATGGGGAGCCATTAATTTGCAACACCTCAAGGGGTAATGAAGTAAACTCATCAATAAATATGGATGGGTTTGAAGAGGGACTAGATTTATAATAAATAATGTGGTTACAAATAAAAATCCTTACACCCAACATGTTTATGATGTAGTCGGTAATACCTTTCAAGCAAATATATAAAATATTTAAGAAGAACCAAACCCATATTTAAAAAGGTTTTTTTACTTGTTAAAATCAGCTAACTAAGAATTATGATCAAATAGTGAGACTATGACTCACTTGACTATTGAACATAAAGTCTGAAAGGTATATTTCTGATTGAAGTTTATATAAAATTCTTGCTTAGTATGATGAATCGTTTCCTCCTAATCATACAATGGTTGGCAATTTCTATAATGTAGGTGTCTTATTTGTGAGTTGAAAAAATTCATTGTTACAATTTTGGATGTATGATGTTTTGGGTAGATAATGTGGAATTACAAAAGTGCAAATTCTATGGTCAATCTAAGTTCAAACCTAGAAAACATTTTATAAAATAAAAACTAGAACCCTAAAAGAGGATGTATTATTTCCTGCTAACTCTAAGACTTCAAAGACTATATGCCTATGATGTTACTACATCTCATATGAGATGGCATAATAAACATAAACAGGAAAATGGAATAATGAGCTATCCATAGAAGGCACTTGCATGGAAACATTTTAATAACACCCATTTTGAGTTTGCACTTGAAAGTCAAAATATTAGGTTAGGATTGTTAACAAACAGATTCCAATCTTTTGGTCAATCCATCCAACAATATTAATCATGCCCAATCATAATTACTCTTTATAATTTGCCTCCATAAATGTGTATGAATGATCAATATATGTTCTTGATGGTGATTGTGCTAGGGACTACGAATCCAAAGTATAAAAATGATGTTTTCTTACAACCATTAGTCTCTAAGTTGTATCATCTTTGGGAATTTGGTATGGAGAGATACAATATATCTCTTAAATAATTTTTTTGTTAAAAGCAACATTGATGTGGACTATTAGTGATTTCCTTGCGTATGCTATGTTATCTGGATGGAGCATAGTAGTAAAATTGGTTTGTCCTTATTGTTGTAATGAGTCTGATGTGTGTTATCTTCCTAACATGACCAAAAAAATCTTATTTTGACAATCGAAGAAAATTTCTTCCTCCAAATCATCTATTTAGACGCAATAAACAAAATTTCATTAAAAATAGGATGGTAAAAAAACCTTCTCCCCCTCACAAAGCAGGTGAAGAGATATTGCAGAAGATTGATGAATTATGGTTGCTAAAAGTTACAGAACTTGATGCTGAAAAAGTTAACAGAAGCATTAGTAAAAACTTCGATTGGAGAAAACAAAGTATCGTTTAGAATTTGCCATATTGGAAAAGTAATTTGATACGTCGTAATCTATATGTGATGCATATTGAAAAATATATATTTGAAAATTTTTTCAACATCATAATGAGCATTGAAGGGAGGATAAAGGACACTGTAAAATTACAAGCTAATTTGAAACCTTTTTATAGAAGGAATAAGTTAGATAAAGCAAGTTATACCTTGGAAAAAAAACAAAAGGAAATTTTGTGTAAATGGTTAAAATGTCTAAATTTTCCCAATGGTTATGTTTCACACTTGGCAATGTGTGTGGACATAAGGAAGTTCAAATTATTTGGGATCAAAAATCATGATTATTATGTGTTTATGCAAAGGCTAATTCCAGTTGCATTTTGAGAGTTACTAACAAATATGGTTTAAGAAGTTGATCAATGCTTAATTGTTTGATAATTATTCCATAACAATTAGTGATTGATGACATTAATTGTTTAAGATACTTACTTTGACTCATATGTAGTTTTAGGCACAGTTCATAAAGAAAGGAGTTAAAGTGAGTAGAAAGAATTATATTTGGGGTCATTTTCTAAAGATCCACAGTCACTTGCCCAAATGGATCAAGAAGAAGAAGATTAGAGCAAAAGAATGGATAAAATGTAAAAGAATGGAGGGTGAAGCATACTCACAGCCTGCTAGAATTAGCACGGCCATAAGCTTCACTCACAGCTGTGCATTGATTTACATGGGTGAGAGACACTCTCATGCCCATGAAAGATATGGACGTGAATTTAAATGTGGGATGAAGTAAAAGGTGAGCTGAAGCAACATGAGTGCAGTGTTTTACATGAAGAGGAGTTGGAAAAATAAAGAAGTGTATGATTGGACAGCTTGAATGAAAACGTGAAAGAGGGACAACTATAAAAAGAGTGAACTGTAAGTGTGAAGGCCGGAACTTAACACCTATCCACTACATTTTTACTATACCATTTTAAACATTAAGTTGGAGGTGTGTGACACTTACACGTGAGTGAGTGATGTGTTATGTGCGGCTGAAAGAAGAGAAAATTTTGACCTGAAAACATATGAGGCTTAATTAAAGAGAATTGTACAGCAGCTAGGATGAGAGACTCACGTAAGCCACCTATTCCATCTTTATTTTCTAACCTAACTACTGAAAAAATATAGAGGGTAGAAAGGTGTCGGCAAGGGGGCTAAAAAGGAACAAAAACAATGTAGCTTAGGAAAGAATAGAAAATAAAAGAAGGTGTCTTCGATGGGGGTTCTTTGTAGGGACTGAAGCAATTCTTCTTGGGAGCTCGTGATTTTAATGAAGTTGAGGGGTAAAGCTCTCAATCAGGAGGGACTTATGGATGGGTACATGTCCCAACGTCGAGTCAAAGGTCACATCAAAGTTAATGACCTGATTAAGCACTCTTTCTTTTTTTTCGTTGTTTCTTTCTCTCGATAGAAATTGATTATGTTACCATATATTAATTGATTTGGGTTTTATGTATAGATGATCATATTCTCCTTATCGTTCGATTATTTAGGTATGAACCCATTGGGTATTATGAAAAGTTGATTTGAATGTATTGTATCATTTTATCACAAAGCCATTGCTACAACATTCAATGTAATTTGTAATTTTTATGTTGAATTTCATTAGTAGCGATTAATAGCTCGTAATCATTAGGGATTACATAACTTAGGTTAAATGATGCACCATATGTAGTTATTTCCTTGATTAATCAGCTTTCCTAATTCTTAATGCTACTACACAATTAAATCTATAGATCGTATCCTAGGTTATTTAGGGGTTAGGTTTAATTAATGATCGTATCTTGATTAAACAATACCTAAGGGAAAACTCAGGTTAATAGATTAACCTACAATTGTTAATTTCTAAGAGATGTTTGAGAATAGCTAATCGGGGTAAGTTTTAATCTTATATATTTTACAAGTGCACAGTTCATAGCGTAGTATTAAAGGTGTCGATCTAACTTGGAAAGAGAGTAATCTAATCTAAAATCTAAGGACCAAAAAACAATAAAACTAAAAATAAAAGATTTACAACAAAAATTAATTACGAGAATTGAGTTCAACCAATCAAATCGGAAATTAAACACAAATTTATTAACAATTGAGAAATATGAAATCACACTAGAAATCAATCTAAGGAATTTACCAATTAATGAAAAAGGATATTTTACTTATCATTAATGTTAACCTATCCAATTATATGTCAATAGAGTGTCAATTCTAGGTTATCCTAAAACCGATTACTCTTTGTCGAGTTATAACCATTAATCCTAAATTATAAACCCTAATCAGATTATGGAATTTGCAATCTCTCAATTTACAAATTATCCAAAACCCTAATTAGATCTGAAGCACTCTAATAAACTATCGAAACATCATACGAGATCTGTCTTCATACAATTACCAATATGATTTGTCATGGTTTCTATTAAATCGTCTAACTCTTATTAATCCAACTCTTATTAATCCAATTTATTCTTTTTTAATTAAGTTCACCTCCTCAGTTTATTATCGAATTATGTAAGAACGCAATCAAATCACGACATTCATTTAATAAACACAATCAACTAAATTATCATGAAATCAAAAAAAAATCTTGAAGGAGAGTTTAGAACATCGTCAATATTCCAAATCCTATCATCATACTATCCATCTCAATTCTATGCAGAAATAAAATCAAAAGGAAATGGAAATAATGGATTATAATAGACGATGGAAGGCAGCGATCTTGGGAAACCTCTTGATTTGGGAACCACAACTAGTCAACTTTGTCTTTCTCTTCTTCCTTTTCCTTCTTCTTTTTTTTAGGGTTTCAAGTGTGGCTGGTGCAAAAAAAAGCTACTTTGCGCTACTCTTAATGTTTTGTAAATAGTATTTTATGTTTTGGGTAACCTTAGGGTCCCAAAGGTCCAAAATGTCCCTTGAAATGTGAAGTTCATCAGCGACTATGCATCTACCCGATGCAGGCCATGACGATGGTCCACATTTGAGCCTTCTGTCATGATCGTGGCAGTTGTTTCAGCTTGAATGTCTTCCAAAACTCCTTTGTTATTCGATATTGACCTTGAAACACCAGCAAATACATTAAGATACCTCAAAAACATAATATTTAAGCTCGAAAGCTTGTACTAACCCATAAAACACTTAAAACATAAATAATTAACAACAAACATAATTCTAACCTAAAAACATACTTTATGATCAAATTAACGACTAAACACATATCCAACTATGCCCTAAAACACAATGGAATTTACACTTATTAAAATGACCAAACTTAAACGTTTGCTTGTCCTCAAGCATATAAAACAACAAACAACACAAAAATAAAAAGCACACAATGTAATAATAAGGCAATGGCTTCAACTTCATAAAACAAATTTAACTCTAAACACATTCATTCAAGTTGTTACAAATTATTAATATGCAAAATCTGCATTTAGGAACTCTGGACTAAATATACATATTAATAAAAACTTAAATGTCAAGTTTACTCACCCCTTTCAATTGTACACACACATTAATAATTATTTGGTCAATCAAACTTTGAACTAAACCTAAGTACGTTTTCATGAAAAGGTAAGCTACTTAAAAGTTCGGTAGGTTTTTATTAAAAAACATTCTTTTTTGTTACTTTTTGTGATGGACCTAGTCTTTTTACATGGAGGCAAACATTGGTGATGAATGCCGATCCGGTTATCCGACTAAGTCATATTTTTAGTAAAGTTTTTAGTTAGAATGTCATTATAGCCTTTTGATGCAAACACACACATTTTTCATATGTGTCAATCCATTTATTTAGCTACATCGCATTCTCAACTGGCTATTAGCTCTATTCATAACTAGAAGGCCAACAGAATAGTTATTTATTTAAAATTTACAAACTCTTTTTTTTATACCTACCTTGTTACTTTAACTCGTTTTCATGAAAAAAATAGAAAAGCTACTTAGTCGAATGACCTAAAATTATTAATGAATATGACAACTTATAGGGTGATAAACTAACACTAAATCCTAATGAACTTGTGTTTTTTAACTAAAGAACTTAAATCACTAATTTTGTGGGCTAGCTAATGACTTTTCACAACCTAACAAATTATGTTCAAAATTAAATCAATTTCATTCCATCCAAGTCATCAATACATTCACACAATTCACATTATGCAATCTAAACACACTAACATAACAATATGCAAAATTCACACTCAAAGCAAAACATACAACCATCTTCACATTTGACCAACACATTGTCCTCAATTTAAGAAGGAGACAAACAAATGCACATGGAAGGAAATAACATAAAATAAAATAAAACAAAAATAAAGACTAAATTTAAAAGAAAAGGGTTAGAAATAAAACCTTATGGTGATGGAGGTAATGATAGTAAGGTGTTAAGGCCAAATTTGCTTGACGCTTGAGATTGTTGTCTTATCTTGGAATTGCTTAAAGAGAGTAAGAGAATTAGTAATCCTAGATAATTTCAATTCTTTAAATGTTTATTTAAAATATAAAACAAACCTAATGAAACACAATAATTTAAAACTAACTATTGAATGTGCTAATTTATGGTCATTAGCTTGACCTTGTATCATTGGAAACTCAGTCGTGATCAATTATGAGCGACTTGCTTCCACCTTTTTCATTTAACATCAATTTTGTAGCCTATGAGTAAGATACAAAATGTAAAATGATCAGAAGGACAAAATTGATAAAATTATGAAAACCAATTAAGCTCAGTAATGTCCTTTTTTTGAGTGAACTATTAACAAAATAAGGAATAACAAAACTCGTTGAATCTTCCATGGAATCCAATAGTTTGCCTAGTAAGAGGGTGAGTTGTTCACTTCTTAGCTCTTCGTCATTCTCTCTTATCTCCTCTTCTTATTTAGATTCTTAAACAGAGGCTTCCATATCTTCTTCAAACTTGCGACTGTTGTCAACTGTTCGTTGTCATTCTTTTCTTCATCATCTTTCTTCATCTCTTGGTCTTCTACAAAATAGGGTTCAACTTGATTTCCCAATGATTTTTCTTGCTCTTCCCCATTTCTCTTCATCTCTTAGTGTTCTACAAAATAGGGTTCAACTTGATTTCCCAATGATTTTTCTTGCTCTTCCCCATTTCTAAGTATGATAACCTCATATTGCTCTCATTGATGTAATTCCATATTGCTTAGAGAGTCTTCCACACTTCTGTTACAAAATTCATAGGAAAGTTGTCTCACTTGAATCTCCAGGTTATGAATAGAAGAGGCATAATTTTCCATTACTTGATCAAATTGCTCTTCTAGTTTCTTCTAGGTCTCTTCCATATCTGTTAGCATATCCATGATTTTGTCTAATTTGGAATCCCATAAACTAGATTCATCTTGTTGAAATCCTAATAGGTCTTGATGTCCCATATGAATACTTACTTTGTTAGACCAATAGAAATCTGGGTAGTTTTGTCACCCCAAAGTGTACTTGTTCTTATAAGGATGATGATTTTCCTAACTAAATTGGAGATCATTGAAATCTGTAAGAGTCCTTTGCTCCCTATAATATATATCCTCCCTAATTGTTCTTTTATCTCTTCTTGGTATCTAATTTTCTATATTCTTCATTGCTACCTTGTGATGTCCAAATCAATGTGTTTTTGAATTTTGCCCAAACTTCCT